>CM046793.1:4286642-4436642 GCA_025617405.1 Perca schrenkii
CAAGCCCTTAAGGAAATGTTACCAGCTCACGCATGTACAGTATCTTGATATTTCACGAAACCAAACTCACCTCATTGAAGTTGCCCTTTCCTTTGGGTTCAACAAACATGGGTTTGATATTCTCGATGCGATCTGCGTGTCCGTTAGCCTGGTGAGACAACACGCGCACTGAACATGAACTGAACATGGCAACATCCAAAAATAAATGAATCAACAACATTACAATAGACTATAACTAGGGGATGTCTCGATCAGCTTTTTGTGTTCTCTTCTTGATCCGATTTTTAAAATATTCAACATTTGCTGATACCGAGTCCTGATCCGATCTATTGCTACCGCCTCGCAAACCGATCATATTGCAGATGTTGCAGTGGATGATGGACTGTTTTGACTTTCCAGTTTAAAATACAGTACAGGCCAAAAGTTTCTCATTCAAATGTGTTTCCATTTTATTTTCATGACTATTTCCATTGTAGATTCTCACTGAAGGCATCAAAACTATGAATGAACACATATGGAATTATGTACTTAACAACAAAGTGTGAAATAACTGAAAACATGTCTTATATTTTAGATTCTTCAAAGTAGCCACCCTTTGCTTTTTTTATTAATAAGGGAAATAATTCCACTAATGAACCCTGACAAAGCACACCTGTGAAGGTAAAACCATTTCAGGTGACTACCTCATGAAGCTCATTGAGAGAACACCAAGGGTTTGCAGAGTTATCAAAAAAAAGCAAAGGGTGGCTACTTTGAAGAATCTAAAATATAAGACATGTTTTCAGTTATTTCACACTTTTTTGTTAAGTACATAATTCCATATGTGTTCATTCATAGTTTTGATGCCTTCAGTGAGAATCTACGATGTAAATAGTCATGAAAATAAAGAAAACACATTGAATGAGAAGGTGTCCAAACTTTTGGCCTGTACTGTACTTCCACTGCCATCGGGACATCCCTAAATATAACGCTTTGACTTCCTACAGGTGATGGTGCTGAATCCCCACTTACTCTCCAGAAGTCCAGGGTTTTTTTCCATTAAAGGGAAGGAGGGGAAAAACTACGAGGGAGACCGTGAGGGACCACGCGGCTCAGGTTGGCTGAGGAGAGAACACAGCAAAGCAGCACGGTCATGTGACGACCAAGACAGAAAAGACAATACATCTCGTACTACGGGTACAGTTAAACAGTCCCCTCCAGGAAAACACGATTATCACGACGCATAATTCAACGCATAATTAACCAAAAGTCTGCATATTTATAGGCTTGCATGATTTCATAATCCCCCGCATTTTCGCTGCAAAAAAAGTCACATAATATTGGTGCGTTCTTTTTGTCCACTGAAGTCGATCTACGAGTCGTTTTCCGGAGTTACAAACCGGGAGTTGCAAAAGAGCACTTTAGTCTTTGTTGTAACCAAATGAAGAAGTCGCACACATAGCACTGTATACTGCTACCTATAGGCATGTCTCTATATATATATATATATATATATATATATATATATATATATATATATATATATATATATATATATTATTCCCTGCATATTTTGCGCGGAAATCAGCAATTTATATGGCGAAAGTGCGCATAAATATGCAGACTGGCTGATTATGCGTTGAATTATGCAACCGCATAATCGCGTTTTTCTGGAGGGACTGATAAGTGGTAGAAAAAAAAAAGAGACAGTACAACACAGCGCTGCCATGTATTGATTTACTGAAAAAGTTTTACAATGCTACGTTTCAAACTTTTACTCAAGGAAAAATTCTAAAAGGTGACTAACTTTTACCAAAGTCATTTTCTGGGAAGATATTTGTACTTTTACTCACGTATTACTTTCAAGTACTTTATACAAGACTGGTGTACAGTACACCCACTCTATCTGGAACGTGTCCTGAGAGTTAACTTCTGTTATGATTTGAAACTATAACTTAAACTGAATTAAACTGACAAGCCCTTAAGGAAATGTTACCAGCTCACGCATGTACAGTATCTTGATATTTCACGAAACCAAACTCACCTCATTGAAGTTGCCCTTTCCTTTGGGTTCAACAAACATGGGTTTGATATTCTCGATGCGATCTGCGTGTCCGTTAGCCTGGTGAGACAACACGCGCACTGAACATGAACTGAACATGGCAACATCCAAAAATAAATGAATCAACAACATTACAATAGACTATAACTAGGGGATGTCTCGATCAGCTTTTTGTGTTCTCTTCTTGATCCGATTTTTAAAATATTCAACATTTGCTGATACCGAGTCCTGATCCGATCTATTGCTACCGCCTCGCAAACCGATCATATTGCAGATGTTGCAGTGGATGATGGACTGTTTTGACTTTCCAGTTTAAAATACAGTACAGGCCAAAAGTTTCTCATTCAAATGTGTTTCCATTTTATTTTCATGACTATTTCCATTGTAGATTCTCACTGAAGGCATCAAAACTATGAATGAACACATATGGAATTATGTACTTAACAACAAAGTGTGAAATAACTGAAAACATGTCTTATATTTTAGATTCTTCAAAGTAGCCACCCTTTGCTTTTTTATTAATAAGGGAAATAATTCCACTAATGAACCCTGACAAAGCACACCTGTGAAGGTAAAACCATTTCAGGTGACTACCTCATGAAGCTCATTGAGAGAACACCAAGGGTTTGCAGAGTTATCAAAAAAAAGCAAAGGGTGGCTACTTTGAAGAATCTAAAATATAAGACATGTTTTCAGTTATTTCACACTTTTTTGTTAAGTACATAATTCCATATGTGTTCATTCATAGTTTTGATGCCTTCAGTGAGAATCTACGATGTAAATAGTCATGAAAATAAAGAAAACACATTGAATGAGAAGGTGTGTCCAAACTTTTGGCCTGTACTGTACTTCCACTGCCATCGGGACATCCCTAAATATAACGCTTTGACTTCCTACAGGTGATGGTGCTGAATCCCCACTTACTCTCCAGAAGTCCAGGGTTTTTTCCATTAAAGGGAAGGAGGGGAAAAACACGAGGAGACCGTGAGGGACCACGCGGCTCAGGTTGGCTGAGGAGAGAACACAGCAAAGCAGCACGGTCATGTGACGACCAAGACAGAAAAGACAATACATCTCGTACTACGGGTACAGTTAAACAGTCCCCTCCAGGAAAACACGATTATGCGAACGCATAATTCAACGCATAATTAACCAAAGTCTGCATATTTATAGGCTTGCATGATTTCATAATCCCCCGCATTTTCGTTGCAAAAAAAAGTCACATAATATTGGTGCGTTCTTTTTGTCCACTGAAGTCGATCTACGAGTCGTTTTCCGGAGTTACAAACCGGGAGTTGCAAAAAGAGCACTTTAGTCTTTGTTGTAACCAAATGAAGAAGTCGTACACATAGCACTGTATACTGCTACCTATAGGCATGTCTCTACAGTCTTATTAGGAGTTAAACATAGTGCTGTATACTGCTACCTATAGGCATGTCTCTACAGTCTTATTAGGAGTTAAACATAGTGCTGTATACTGCTACCTATAGGCATGTCTCTACAGTCTTATTAGGAGTTAAACATAGTGCTGTATACTGCTACCTATAGGCATGTCTCTACAGTCTTATTAGGAGTTAAACATAGTGCTGTATACTGCTACCTATAGACATGTCTCTACAGTCTTATTAGGAGTTAAACATAGCGCTGTATACTGCTACCTATAGGCATGTCTCTACAGTCTTATTAGGAGTTAAACATAGTGCTGTATACTGCTACCTATAGGCATGTCTCTACAGTCTTATTAGGAGTTAAACATAGTGCTGTATACTGCTACCTATAGGCATGTCTCTACAGTCTTATTAGGAGTTAAACATAGTGCTGTATACTGCTACCTATAGGCATGTCTCTACAGTCTTATTAGGAGTTAAACATAGTGCTGTATACTGCTACCTATAGGCATGTCTCTACAGTCTTATTAGGAGTTAAACATAGTGCTGTATACTGCTACCTATAGGCATGTCTCTACAGTCTTATTAGGAGTTAAACATAGTGCTGTATACTGCTACCTATAGGCATGTCTCTACAGTCTTATTAGGAGTTAAACATAGTGCTGTATACTACTACCTATAGACATGTCTCTACAGTCTTATTAGGAGTTAAACATAGTGCTGTATACTGCTACCTATAGGCATGTCTCTACAGTCTTATTAGGAGTTAAACATAGTGCTGTATACTACTACCTATAGACATGTCTCTACAGTCTTATTAGGAGTTAAACATAGTGCTGTATACTGCTACCTATAGACATGTCTCTACAGTCTTATTAGGAGTTAAATATTGCCTGATTAGTTATTTTGGAGCTTGTGCAGCTGAAATTGGCTAGAGACGCTCAGTTGCTATATGACAACAATGGCTTTAAGCCGAGTCTGGAGCTGAAAGCAGAGCTGTAGCCTAACGTTAACGTTAATCAAAACGTAATTTTCATGTATCAAACTGAAATATATTTGTGTAATATGTCAATAACTGGGTGAATAGAATCCTAAATGTTACTAAAAATGTTACAAAAATCCATCTTTTCTCCGACTCGTAGTATCGTGTGACAAAAAGAACGCAACAACCCCGCGGTTACTCGTTTTTCGACACGGATGTGACGTCACACTCGAGCTACTAGTCGCGATTACAAGACAAAAAGAATGCACCATATATCTTAGAAGAAAAATGTTGCGTTTACTTTACACAACGCGGACGTGAACATCATCGAAAAGCAGGGTGTTGGGGGGGGGAATCACTTTTTTTCCGCAATTTCATCACGTAAAATTGCATTAATATCCTGCATATTCCATCGCATTTTTTAAGAAAACGTGCCGCAATAATCAAGGATTTTTGCCCTCAACGATGACAAAAAAACTCAGCATTTTTCTGGAAGGACTGGTTAAAAGTGAAGGGGAGAAAGCCAACAAGCCTTCTGTGTTAATATGACATTTTCTTGCCAAATAATGAAGCTGAGAAAAGAAACATCTTAGGGCGCTTTTTCATTTTGGTTGGGTTTGCGTTGACACTTCACTCATGTCAAAACGCCCCAAATATTGTAAACAAATGTCACACGGTGGAAACGGTCGCTCGTCTATTGGACAGAATATCTGAGTCAAACTCTCCGACGCTTCCGGTCTCAGAAACAATGGAGCAACACCAACATTTATAACATCTCGTAGATTTTTGGTTCTACTTCAGAAGGAGGTGAACAATGTGATCAGCTGACAGACAGCGAGAGAAGGAGAGAGATAGTGATGCTCAGAGGAAGTTATGGATCTGAAAGTTATCGTCCCTTAAATCATATACTGTACAAGTCTGTCGATTGTGTGCAAGGTTGAGATTTCAGGCTAGTAAACGCTGGAAAATGTTTTTTGGTCCGCTTCCTGTATTTGGGTCGGATCACGTTAAAGTGAACTGAACTATAGAGCACTTGGAAGCGAACAGAGACCCCCGTTTTCAAGTGGACCAGATATCAGCTGTTTGAATGAGCGTTCACACCAGCCCCGAACCAACCGGACCATCCCACCAAACGCTGCAGGGTTTGGTTAAAACGGCCCAAACTGCTCGGGTGTGAAAGCAACCTCCGAATAAATACATTTCTGTAGAGCTTGATCTTACCAACAGTGCTGCCTAAAGATGCCATGTTTTCAGGAAGGAACCTGTCACAGAAGGAAAGATGATTAGTTTGATTTACATTGTTACAAAAAAAAGAAAGAAGGTGAACCCTCTGTGGAGTAACGGTGCGTTCCTTTTGTCTGTTAATCGCGACTAGTAGCTTGAGTGTGACGTCACATCCGTGTCAAAAAACGAATAACCGCGGGGTTGTTGCGTTCTTTTTGTCACACAATACTACGAGTCGGAGAAAAGATGGATTTTTCTAACATTTTTAGTAGCACTATATCTAACTCCTAATAAGACTGTAGAGACATGCCTACAGTCTTATTAGGAGTTAAACATAGTGCTGTATACTGCTACCTATAGGCATGTCTCTACAGTCTTATTAGGAGTTAAACATAGTGCTGTATACTACTACCTATAGACATGTCTCTACAGTCTTATTAGGAGTTAAACATAGTGCTGTATACTGCTACCTATAGACATGTCTCTACAGTCTTATTAGGAGTTAAACATAGTGCTGTATACTGCTACCTATAGACATGTCTCTACAGTCTTATTAGGAGTTAAACATAGTGCTGTATACTGCTACCTATAGGCATGTCTCTACAGTCTTATTAGGAGTTAAACATAGCGCTGTATACTGCTACCTATAGGCATGTCTCTACAGTCTTATTAGGAGTTAAACATAGTGCTGTATACTGCTACCTATAGACATGTCTCTACAGTCTTATTAGGAGTTAAACATAGTGCTGTATACTGCTACCTATAGACATGTCTCTACAGTCTTATTAGGAGTTAAACATAGTGCTGTATACTGCTACCTATAGACATGTCTCTACAGTCTTATTAGGAGTTAAACATAGTGCTGTATACTGCTACCTATAGACATGTCTCTACAGTCTTATTAGGAGTTAAACATAGTGCTGTATACTGCTATCTATAGACATGTCTCTACAGTCTTATTAGGAGTTAAACATAGTGCTGTATACTGCTACCTATAGACATGTCTCTACAGTCTTATTAGGAGTTAAACATAGTGCTGTATACTGCTACCTATAGGCATGTCTCTACAGTCTTATTAGGAGTTAAATACCGCCTGATTAGTTATTTTGGAGCTAGAGACAACAACGGCTTTAAGCCGAGTCTGGAGCAGAAAGCAGAGCAGTAGCCTAACGTTAACGTTAATCAAAACGTAATTTTCATGTATCAAACTGTGAAATATAGTTGTGTAATATGTCAATAACTGGGTGAATAGAATCCTAAATGTTACTAAAAATTTAACAAAAATCCATCTTTTCTCCGACTCGTAGTATTGTGTGACAAAAAGAACGCAACAACCCCGCGGTTACTCGTTTTTCGACACGGATGTGACGTCACACTCGAGCTACTAGTCGCGATTACAAGACAAAAAGAACGCACCGTTAATAATGGACACTGCTTGTGAGTCACGTGACGTCACTTCTCACACACAGATGCACAAATAGAAACCAACAAGATATTTCCCAACATGGTTCTCATGCTGTAAATAGGGACTGTGGCGCGCTGGACTCGGTTGTAACTAGTCGTCGATTCAAATGTAGAAACGTGTTCGTAGAATCAAAATACCAACCTTCTATCAAACGCTGAACTCAGCTGCACTCCGTCCGGGCCGCTTTCAATGATGCCAACGAAGATCTGGTCCCGCTCGATCACGTGGCTGTTCTCCAGAGTCACGGGGAACTTTCTACACCAGCGCCAAGAACAACAACAACAACAACAACAACAACACTGGGATCAAGACCAAGTGGAGGAGCTGGAGCCGATATTAGGTAGGGCTGGGCGATATATCAATATTATATCGATATCGTGATATGAGACTAGATATCGTCTTAGATTTTGGATATTGTTATATCGTGATATGACATAAGTGTCTTTTCCTGGTTTTAAAGGCTGCATTACAGTGAAGTGATGAACTTTTCTGAACTTACCAGACTGTTCTTGCTGTTCTATTATTAATGATTATTTATCTAAAATCTAAGTGTGAAGATATTTTGCGAGAGCACCAACTGTCAACTCTAGAATATATCGCCGCAATATCGATATCGAGGTATTTGGTCAAGAATATCATGCCATCAGCCAAAATATATCGGGGTATGACTTTTGGTCCATATTGCCCAGCCCTAATATTAGGCATTTTCCAAACTATCGGTATCGGTAATTATAATGGCAGATAAATTAATATTTCAAAAATTTTAATAAAAACGGACGAAACCCCCTTCAACCATTTTGTGAGTGTTGGCGTTGCAGAGTTTGTTCACCAGAGGGCGCTCTACAACACACACACACACACACACACACACACACACACACACACACACACACACACACACACACACACACACACACACACACACACACACACACACACACACACACACACACACACACACACACACACACAGCTCTACAACCTCCCTGTTAGGGTTGGGCATCGAGAACAGATTCCTAATCGGAATCGTTTCAAAAAATACGATTTCATCGGAATCGTTTCTTTATTGGAATCGTTTTGGAGGATTTGGTTTCAAATCCGATCATCACTTTCAAATTTAACATGCGCAAGTTTGGGTTTGCGTAGCGGCCAGGTGCTTGTTGTGTTACAGCCATGGAGCACAGTAAGCGGCGCTCTAGCGTGGCTTTATTTTAACGTTGAAAAAGCCCCGTCAAACTGCAAACCAACCTTTGAATCAAAATAAAACTCCTCTTATTTGTGAAATAAGCATGTGACCTGTTTCAACTCCACCTTTCAAAGAATCGGAATCGAGATTCGATGAGAACCGGAATCGAAAGGAAGAATCGGAATTGGAATCAGAATCGTTAAAATCTAAAACGATGCCCAACCCTACTCCCTGTTTGCAACACTGATTTTTTTTTGGTGTTACGGTTTGTTTTTTTCCCAAAGGACTTTAAGTTTCATATCTTAACCATAAACTGTATATATTTCCAGATCTTAACTTTGTATTTTTATACATTTTATTTATCAGAACTTTAATATATTTTGATGTTCTGCTGTGACAATAAAACAAACAAGTTTATTTTTAAACGCATTATCATATTATTTTAGTGAGGACTCCTAAATAACTACAAATAACTAATGTTAGGGAAATCTGTTTATGTTTTGTCCTTGCAAACTGCAATCACGCGTCACTCTAAGCAGAATTTGGCAGATTTGCCGACTTTGAGACTCAGAAGTTTCCGCAAAACCAACGCGTTTGCATATTCAGGCAATCAGAATGCATTGCTTTTGCTAAATTCTATGATGACTAAGGAACGTTTTTGCTGACGTTTTTAGGACTTTATGTGGACCAAATTGTATGTGAAAAAGGCTATATGAGACATGCAATAATATAGTCAAATATATATATAAAAAAAACATTCAATGTCAATAAATTATACAGTACAGGCCAAAAGTTTGGACACACCTTCTCATTCAATGCGTTTCCTTTTTATTTTCATGACTATTTACATTGTAGATTCTCACTGAAGGCATCAAAACTATGAATGAACACATATGGAATTATGTACTTAACAAAAAAAGTGTGAAATAACTGAAAACATGTCTTATATTTTAGATTTTAGCCACCCTTTGCTTTTTTATTAATAAGGGAAATAATTCCACTAATGAACCCTGACAAAGCACACCTGTGAAGGTAAAACCATTTCAGGTGACTACCTCATGAAGCTCATTGAGAGAACACCAAGGGTTTGCAGAGTTATCAAAAAAAGCAAAGGGTGGCTACTTTGAAGAATCTAAAATATAAGACATGTTTTCAGTTATTTCACACTTTTTTGTTAAGTACATAATTCCATATGTGTTCATTCATAGTTTTGATGCCTTCAGTGAAAATCTACAATGTAAATAGTCATGAAAATAAAGAATTGAATGAGAAGGTGTGTCCAAACTTTTGGTCAGCGCTAGCGACAGGTGACTTACATCCTCATCTCAGAGGTGAAGGAGGCGAGCGGCGAGAGGGTCCCGCTGGTCAGAATGATGCAGCGAACACCTTGATTCACCAGATCCTGCATGCTGAAGCCCGGAGAGAAGCACCAGTAACTCAGAATGTTGCCTACAAAACGGTGCAAAGAAACACATGACAAGCCCAATGAGTCAGGCTGACTCAGCATGTCCATCGTGGGTCTCCTACATCTTGTGTAATTACTGTGTTCAAATCATCAGGGTGTATGTATGTAGGAGCCACATGTTTATCCTGTATGTCTCCTGAGTGTGGACTGGTAGCTGGAGAGATGCCAGTTCAACTCCTGGGTGCTGCCAAGGTACCTTGAGCAAGGCACCAAACCCCCACCTATTTTATACTGTCCAACCAGTAGAACATGTCCTGTTCTGTAGACATGGTTATTATTAGGGCTGTCCTCGACTAAAGAAATTCTTAGTGGACTAACACTTACATGATTTTGTCGACTAATCGATTAGTTGATTTAATTGACAGAGCTGTGCGCTTTGAGAGGTGGTTAAGACTAGAAAAGCACAATATAAATGTAGTTAATTAACCATCTGTAAAACTGAGTTTCTCCACAATTAATCCTGCAAAAGCACCACTTTAAATCTTGTGTTTACCATAAATGTGCTCAGAAGTTTCTTGGAAATAAGTAATTGAATAAGCATAAAAAATGACTAATGGACTAAAGAAATCTTAGTCGACTAAGACCAAAACGACCGATTAGTCGACTAATCGACTAAGAGGTGGCAGCCCTAGGTTATTTATTTATTCATTCATTCGTTCGTTCTATCTATTTTGATGCGTTTTCCCATAACTTTAACACATAACACACACACACACACACACACACACACGCTCAGGTCCTTCTGCATGCACTAATGGAGAGATGTCAGAGGGAGTGGCTGCGACTGCTGAACAGGCGCCCTGAGCGGTTTTGATTCTTGCTCAAGGGCACTGGCACCTCTCCAGCTCCACCTCAGCAGTCCAAACTCCGTATTTCGCTCCGTAAAGGAACTTGAACCAGCGACCCTCCGGTTCCCAACCCAACTCCCTACGGACTGAGCTACTGCCACCCCAGTTAAAACATCTCCACCCTAAGCAGAAAAATGGCTAAATTCCGCAGATTTTGATTATGCATCACCATTGAAACCTGTAAAGGGACTCCACAGACTCCATTCAGGATTATTATTACCTTGTTTCAGGTTTTATTATGACCTGGTTTCAGGTTTTATTATGACCTGGTTTCATGTTTTATTATGACCTGGTTTCATGTTTTATTATGACCTGGTTTCAGGTTTTATTATGACCTGGTTTCAGGTTTTATTATGACCTGGTTTCAGGTTTTATTATGACCTTGTTTCAGGTTTTATTATGACCTTGTTTCAGGTTTTATTATTGCCTTGTTTCAGGTTTTATTATGACCTTGTTTCAGGTTTTATTATTGCCTTGTTTCAGGTTTTATTATTGCCTTGTTTCAGGTTTTATTATTGCCTTGTTTCAGGTTTTATTATTGCCTTGTTTCAGGTTTTATTATTACCTTGTTTCAGGTTCTATTATGACCTTGTTTCAGGATTTATTAGTACCTTGTTTCAGGTTTTATTATGACCTTGTTTCAGGTTCTATTATGACCTTGTTTCAGGTTCTATTATGACCTTGTTTCAGGTTTTATTAGGACCTTGTTTCAGGTTCTATTATGACCTTGTTTCAGGTTTTATTAGTGCCTTGTTTCAGGTTTTATTATGGCCTTGTTTCAGGTTTTATTATGGCCTTGTTTCAGGTTTTATTATGGCCTTGTTTCAGGTTTTATTATGACCTTGTTTCAGGTTTTATTATGACCTTGTTTCAGGTTTTATTATGACCTTGTTTCAGGTTTTATTATGACCTTGTTTCAGGTTTTATTATGACCTTGTTTCAGGTTTTATTATGACCTTGTTTCAGGTTTTATTATGACCTTGTTTCAGGTTTTATTATGACCTTGTTTCAGGTTTTATTAGTACCTTGTTTCAGGTTTTATTAGTACCTTGTTTCAGGTTTTATTATTGCCTTGTTTCAGGTTTTATTATTAACTTGTTTTCAGGTTTTATTAGTACCTTGTTTCAGGTTTTATTAGTACCTTGTTTCAGGTTTTATTAGTACCTTGTTTCAGGTTTTATTATTGCATTGTTTCAGGTTTTATTATGACATTGTTTCAGGTTTTATTATGGCCTTGTTTCAGGTTTTATTATGGCCTTGTTTCAGGTTTTATTATGGCCTTGTTTCAGGTTTTATTATTGCCTTGTTTCAGGTTCTATTATTGCCTTGTTTCAGGTTCTATTATGACCTTGTTTCAGGTTCTATTATGACCTTGTTTCAGGTTCTATTATGACCTTGTTTCAGGTTCTATTAGTGCCTTGTTTCAGGTTTTATTATTGCCTTGTTTCAGGTTTTATTATGACCTTGTTTCAGGTTTTATTATGACCTTGTTTCAGGTTCTATTAGTGCCTTGTTTCAGGTTCTATTATTGCCTTGTTTCAGGTTCTATTATGACCTTGTTTCAGGTTCTATTATGACCTTGTTTCAGGTTCTATTAGTGCCTTGTTTCAGGTTTTATTATTGCCTTGTTTCAGGTTTTATTATGACCTTGTTTCAGGTTTTATTAGTACCTTGTTTCAGGTTTTATTATTGCCTTGTTTCAGGTTTTATTATTAACTTGTTTCAGGTTTTATTAGTACCTTGTTTCAGGTTTTATTAGTACCTTGTTTCAGGTTTTATTATGGCCCTGTTTCAGGTTTTATTATGGCCTTGTTTCAGGTTTTATTATTGCCTTGTTTCAGGTTTTATTAGGACCTTTTGTCAGGTTTTATTATTAACTTGTTTCAGGTTTTATTATGACCTTGTTTCAGGTTTTATTATTAACTTGTTTCAGGTTTTATTATGACCTTGTTTCAGGTTTTATTATTGCCTTGTTTCAGGTTTTATTATTACCTTGTTTCAGGTTTTATTATGACCTTGCTTCAGGTTTTATTATGACCTTGTTTCAGGTTTTATTATGACCTTGTTTCAGGTTTTATTAGTACCTTGTTTCAGGTTTTATTAGGGCCTTGTTTCAGGTTTTATTAGGGCCTTGTTTCAGGTTTTATTATTGCCTTGTTTCAGGTTTTATTATTGCCTTGTTTCAGGTTTTATTAGTACCTTGTTTCAGGTTTTATTAGTACCTTGTTTCAGGTTTTATTAGTACCTTGTTTCAGGTTTTATTATTGCCTTGTTTCAGGTTTTATTATTACCTTGTTTCAGGTTTTATTATTACCTTGTTTCAGGTTTTATTATTACCTTGTTTCAGGTTTTATTATGACCTTGTTTCAGGTTTTATTATGACCTTGTTTCAGGTTTTATTATGACCTGGTTTCAGGTTTTATTATTGCCTTGTTTCAGGTTTTATTATTACCTTGTTTCAGGTTTTATTATGACCTTGTTTCAGGTTTTATTATTACCTTGTTTCAGGTTTTATTATTACCTTGTTTCAGGTTTTATTAGTACCTTGTTTCAGGTTTTATTAGTACCTTGTTTCAGGTTTTATTATTACCTTGTTTCTTTGTTGAAGGTGCCGCCCACGCGTCGGCGCTCGCCGTTTTCTTGTGATGGCTGTTGTCTCGATGGATGTGAACCTGAGGCAGACAGCAGACGTCACCATAGACATACGTAACAGTGTGGAGAGATACGTTTTACAGATGAAAACGCACCTTAAAATAAGCCGTGTTGGACTCCATCTGCTGCTGTCGCTCGTCTTCTGAAGGCTCACCGCAGAACACCAGCTACACCAAAACAGGAAGAGAAGAAGAAGAACTTCACCACTGCTTTTATTTCTCAGCTACAGACACAGAAATGGCACATCCTAAGGAAAGCTCATTGTGGGACTGGCTCTAGTGATTCTGCACCAAGGCTGAATTTCAGGAAAGAGACTTCAGATACAGTATTAGGGGACCACTAAGGTCTATATAAAAGAGACTTCAGATACAGTATTAGGGGACCACTAAGGTCTATATAAAAGAGACTTCAGATACTGTATTAGGGGACCACTAAGGTCTATATAAAAGAGACTTCAGATACAGTATTAGGGGACCACTAAGGTCTATATAAAAGAGACTTCAGATACAGTATTAGGGGACCACTAAGGTCTTTATAAAAGAGACTTCAGATACAGTATTAGAGGACCACTAAGGTCTTTGGTCTATATAAAAGAGACTTCAGATACAGTATTAGGGGACCACTAAGGTCTTTATAAAAGAGACTTCAGATACAGTATTAGGGGACCACTAAGGTCTATATAAAAGAGACTTCAGATACAGTATTAGGGGACCACTAAGGTCTATATAAAAGAGACTTCAGATACAGTATTAGGTGTACCACTAAGGTCTATATAAAAGAGACTTCAGATACAGTATTAGGGGGACCACTAAGGTCTATATAAAAGAGACTTCAGATACAGTATTAGGGGACCACTAAGGTCTATATAAAAGAGACTTCAGATACAGTATTAGGGGACCACTAAGGTCTATATAAAAGAGACTTCAGATACATTATTAGGGGACCACTAAGGTCTATATAAAAGAGACTTCAGATACAGTATTAGGGGACCACTAAGGTCTATATAAAAGAGACTTCAGATACAGTATTAGGGGACCACCAAGGCCTATATAAAGAGACTTCAGATACAGTATTAGGGGACCACTAAGGTCTATATAAAAGCATCCAAAAAGCACCATGTCATGGGACCTTTAAAAACTCTTCCTTTAGCTTCCCCGTGTAGCATACCTGGATGATATTAGCAAGCTTCTGCAGTCCCGTTGTGTTCAGGAACACTCCTTGCTCTAATGAGAAACAGACGTAACACAACTCTTTTGTTAATTACACAAATTACTACACAAACACATGTTGCTTTGTTAACAGGTTTTGTGTGATGGAGCCAGCAGACTAGGGGTGGGGGAGAATATCGCTACGGCAACATATCGCTGTCCGTTTCAATAATATAGAATCTATACGCTGGCACCAAATATGGATATAATACGGTTATTTATATAAATAAAATAAGGCGCTCTGCTCCCAGCATTGATACTTCATGGCTCCTCGAGGTAATGGTTTTTATTTGAGGTTTTTGACGTTTGTTTTACAACGTTTTTACTGGTCACATTCGATTAGCATGAAAACATATCCCAGAGAACGGTCGACTCGGTAATCGTGTGTTATTAACCCCGAGGTTCATTTTGCGCTGGATTTATCCTTTAAAGACAAAACTTGCTAAAGAAGTCCAACTACAATCATTAGATCTGAGAAAAGTCTTTCAGTAAGTTTGACGCTTTATTCAACGTTTTTGGCGGGGGTTTTTGCCGCATTTTACGTCCATTTGGCGTAAGTGCTGCACCTGAGACTTATAATGGCGAGGGAAACCCTGGTATGAAGGGAAATAAAACTCCCATCTGCAAAAACAACATCACCTGCTGGACAGCAGACAATGTTAACAAAAAAATCAAGTGACATAAATAAAAAGGAATGAAGCCATACTGACGTCCTGCCAAGTATCCAGTGATCTGCTCCAGAGCTTCGTAGACCTCCGTCTTGCTCTTGTAGGTCAGGTGGGCTCTCGCCAACAGCTCATAGATGAAGCTGAGACGGACACAAGACACTCCATTACAAAAATCCATATTCAACTCACTCTGCAAGTCAAAAGAATATCCACTGGAGTCTTATTGTAATGATTTAAAGTGCTCATATTATGCTTTTTGGCTTTTCCCCTTTTCCATTGTTGTGTTAGGTTTCTTTTTTGTGCACGTTATATGTTTACAAAGTGAATAAAAAGCCCAAAGTCCCCCCCCCAAAGGGACTTACCATCTCCAACAGAAAACACTGTTCACCAACTGCTCCAAACAGCTCTATTGTAGTCCAGCCTTTACTTCAGAGACAAACGTGGTCACTTTGTAACACACGTTATAATGCTCGCCTACCTACTGTCAGGACACGCCCTCATACTCTGCTTCTGACTGGCTAGTAGTCCTTACCTAGGTACTGTCAGGGCACGCCCTCATACTCTGCTTCTGACTGGCTAGTAGTCCTTACCTAGGTACTGTCAGGGCACGCCCTCATACTCTGCTTCTGACTGGCTAGTAGTCCTTACCTAGCTACTGTCAGGGCACGCCCTCATACTCTGCTTCTGACTGGCTAGTAGTCCTTACCTAGCTACTGTCATGGCACGCCCTCATACTCTGCTTCTGACTGGCTAGTAGTCCTTACCTAGCTACTGTCAGGGCACGCCCTCATACTCTGCTTCTGACTGGCTAGTAGTCCTTACCTAGCTACTGTCATGGCACGCCCTCATACTCTGCTTCTGACTGGCTAGTAGTCCTTACCTACTGTCAGGGCACGCCCTCATACTCTGCTTCTGACTGGCTAGTAGTCCTTACCTACTGTCAGGGCACGCCCTCATACTCCGCTTCTGACTGGCTAGTAGTCCTTAGCTAGGTACTGTCAGGACACGCCCTCATACTCTGCTTCTGACTGGCTAGTAGTCCTTACCGAGGTACTGCGCATGTGCGACTTCCGACAAAGATTGAACAGAAGTGCGATGTCTCACTCTGTAGTTAAAACAGAGAGCTCAACACACAGGGTGAAAAGAGGAGCTGCAGCAATGTGCAGTACAACAAAAATATGGTGTTTTTTGAAAATTAAACCATGTAAACCTATTCTGATATAACCTCTAAATACATTTATGAACCTGAAAATGAGCATCATATGAGCACTTTAAATGTCTGATGATTCTGATTACAGTTTGTACAGGAGAAGGGTTAGACAGGAGGACTGAACCGTAGGGCTGGTATCGTTCAAAAACATTTGATACCGGTACCGTGACTTCGATACCGGTTCCTGAACGATACTTTTTTTCCCTAATTACATAAAACAAAAAGAAACTACAACATTACGGCACACATTTTTTAAATTATTTTTCAGCTCCTACTACATGAGCCTGTGTGTCTTGTTTGTAACGTGGAGTTTTTCCTACGTGTTTCTACGACGTGTCAACGTTAGACGGCCAATCACAGACAATATTAGATCTTGGTAGAAGCATGCTGCGTGCCTATTGGCTCGCTGACGCTGATGAAATTTACTCCTTAGGTATTGAAATTGGGTATTGAATGACGAGGGATTTTTTTGATATTTTAGAGGCAATTCGGTCGGTGCCTATAAAGTATCACATTTGGTCACCCAGCCCTACGGAGCCATTGACAGACGCTGCTGTCTGCCGACTATCTTCTACACTTTCCCATACATTCCAGGTTTCGTGATGCCTTTTTCACTGGGAACTTCATAGGAATCGACGGCAGCTTCCAGATCCAGCAGTATCTCTGTCAAAGCAGACGAAAGCAGTTTGTAAAAACTCCCAGGGAGCATTGTTGATGACCCAAACTAGTTTATGACATAATCATGGCAAAATGCTTAAAATATAGGCCGTTACACACCGGGGGGGGCGTGACCAATAAACGCAAAAATAATCGCCTGTGAACATTTCGCTTCAAAACTATTCATACCGGCAGCGATGCAAATTTGCAGTTTTTCTGCAAAACAGTTTTTAATAAAAAGGTTTCAAATATTCGCACCAGCTCATCGACCATGTGGGACAGTTTGGGGTCCTTGTGTGGACCCTGCTGAAGCGAACACTAAGCTAGTGTTAGCTATTTATTTGAGTTTCCTTTTAGCAAAATACTCAGAGTGAATTTATTCCCTCTAGTAAACAGTTACGCGGTGTAGCCTACGTATGTCTAGGGCGGTTATTGTGAGACGTAAGAACGGAAAGTAGTAGTCTAGATCAGTGATTCTCAAAACGGGGGTACTGGAGGACCGCAGAGGGTACGTGAGCACTTTTGTCTTAAGTTTTCTTTTCTTTTCTTGCCTGCCTTCCTTCCTTTTTTCTATCGTCTACTTTTTTCTCTCCAAATTTGTCGAAGTTTTTGTCGCTTTTTTGAACAAACAATTCCACCTTTTTCAAGGTTTTTGTAACTTTTTTGGAAGTTTCTCTTGCTTCTTTCTATTGTGTTTTTTACAAGTCTGTTGCTTTTTACAAAGTTTTTGTCGCTGTTTTCTACAGTTTTGTTACTGTTTTCCACCTATTCTTGCCTTACTTCCTTCTTTCTACCGACTTTTTCCAAGTTTTAACATAAAAAAAAAAAACTTTCATCAGCATTTAAATGTTTTTCCGTATCATGTTGCTGTTGTTTGGTAAATCTATCGCTGGTTATGGGGTACTTGGCTTAAAAAACACAATTTAAATGGGGGGTACATTATTGAAAATGGTTTGAGAACCACTGGTCTAGTTTGAAGGTTGAAAGGAGTAATGCAGTCTGCCGTCTATATGGCCTCCTGTTGTTGATTATAATTATCATAGTCTCGCATTGCCAGACCCTCATCCACAGCGCTGCGGAGGAAGGTCTGACTAGTCAACACAGCATTCCTGGATGGGAGAAATACGATTTATTTGCATTTCAATCACAATCGTCTTGAGCGGAGCTAAGCCCCGGACGCAGCGACAGTGACGCTGCTAAACAGTCACGGAAAGGAACTTGTTTTGAACCCCTCAAAAGAAAACGCCACATCCAATATTAAATGAAGTTAACTGCTGACACAATACAGTAACGTGAGCTATTTAAATCAGCTGAAACACGGTTAAACCTCATTTGAGGTACCAAAAGAGGGACATCTGGCAGAATTTCCTGCGCCAACGGAGCAATCCCGGAAGTGGAACGTCGAGGACATGGACCAAGATCATCATAATAAGTAAACTAGGGCTGCCACCTCTTAGTCAATTAGTCGACTAATCGGTCGTTTTGGTCTTAGTCGACTAAGATTTCTTTAGTCGATTAGTCATTTTTTATGCTTATTCATGCTTAATTACTCATTTCAAGAAACTTCTGAGCACATTTATGGTAAACACAAGATTTAAAGTGGTGCTTTTGCAGGATTAATTGTGGAGAAACTCAGTTTTACAGATGGTTAATTAACTACATTTATATTGTGCTTTTCTAGTCTTAACCACCTCTCAAAGAGCACAGCTCTGTCAATTAAATCAACTAATCGATCAGTCGACAAAATCCTATAAGTGTTAGTCGACTCAGAATTTCTTTAGTCGAGGACAGCCCTAAAGTAAACCAAGCGACGTGATTGGTTGATGTCTTTATTCGAGGTGCGGACGAAAAAAAAGAACAAAAAAACGACTTTGTTTCCGAAAGATTACGTCGCTTTATTGTTGCTTAATATTCACGTTCTAGGTAAAAGTATCCACGAAAAAAACAAACGTTCAAAAAAATGTATCGACGTTTGAATTAAATCAGACGAAGAAAAAAACCTCCCCGGTGCGTAAAGGACTTTAGGCTTTTTAATCTTCTTCATAGCTTTAAGAATACTTACGTTTGATTTTAGCAATGGTCTCTACGGTCATTTTAAAACCTGGAATTCAAGAACATTCTGTAAGGATGGATTTTCTGATGACATTCAAATATGTGTGTGTTCAATGTTGTTTCAATCAGGTGCCACAGATGTGTGAGACCGATAAGCCTTCTGACCCGAGTTGAGCGACTCTACGTTGAAGTCCTGGACAGAGTCTCCGTGGCTGACTTCTTTAGCCTGCTCCACCAGCAGCCGGTCCACAGCAGTGATGGCCGAGGCTACGTCGTAGGGAGTCAGGTCAAAGGATGTTGATTCTTCACATGTCTTCTCCTGCAGATCACAGAAACACATGAGGGGTTGTGGGGTGGTGTGTGGGGGGGTATTCTGCGCTCTTTGCTACCACAGGCACGTAGATGCAACTGTGCCGCCGCAATTTGGGACAGACATCTGACCTGCTTGACCATAAGGCCACGTTCAGACAGCCTGTGTTGGCCATATGGCGGCCTAGCAAGAACACAGGTCTTTCTATTCTTTTTGCATGGGGGTGGGGGTTGTACTCGCTGTGTAAAGAGCTGTAATTGGGCCTTAAAAGTTCGGCCCGACGAGCCCCGAGCCCGACAAAATTCGGCTCGAGCCCGACAAGTACATTTTTATTTACAGCTTTTTAAAAGCCCGAACCCGTTTACAGCCCGACATTATTCAAATGTGTGCACGCACACACAGCTTTTTTGCCATTTTGTCAAGAATGAGTCATTTATACATGTTTTAACATCATGTATTCATGACTAACGGAGGCTATAGGCCACTTGGAAGTTGGAACAAAGAAATAAAAGAAGTCCTCCAGAGGCCAGCCTCAGTTTCACCTCCTCAGCGTCCATTTTCACGCTAATCGAAACGCATCACCTGATCGCTCATTTACTGCGCAACCCTGAGCGCGAGCGCGAGCCCGAGCGCGTGTAAAATGATAGAAATTAAGACCGAACCCGTCTGGTACGAGCAAAGATCTTCAGCTCCAGGGAGGGTACTGCGTTTAGTGGACACGCAAAAAAATTCAAACACATCAACAAACAAACTATACGTTTTAATATTATCGCTGCGGGCGACAGCACCCAGAGAGTCTGCAACATTCAATCAAATTAAATCAAAATTGCTTGTGTAAACTAGCCCGGCTCCGCCCTCCTACGTACTTTCCCTCAATTTTAATTTTCCTTCAGTACTCCGTCTGGGTTCGCGGTATATTCTTGGGTTTTCTCCGGCAAAATATTTGGTGGTACAATCAGAGAACAGAGGGAGTGGCTGAGAACGAAGACGTTGAGGTCGTGCGCTAGTTTGAGTTGTAGTTCTGTAACGGCGAGCAGAGAAAGATGTGAGCGAAGCCATTCGGTCCGTTGTGGCAACGTTGCCGAATATCCAGAAGTTAAAGCCCGAGAAGGAACAATCTTTGCGGAGTTGTGTTGGGGGCCATGATGTCGTGGCCCTCCTCCCCCACGGGGTTCAGGAAAAGTCTGATTTTCCAGCTCGCTCCGTTAGTGGTGAAGGAGTTAGCTAAGGCTAACGCTAGCAATGCTAAGCCGACGTCACGACCAAACGTTAGCGATTGGTTATGGCAGATCCAGAGTGGCTCTGGGCAGATCCAATAGTTTTAAACTTCAACAGAGTCCCCGCCTTCAAGGAAGTTAACACTGGTCAATGGAGAGAGACCAGACTCTCTGGACAAATGAAATGGACCAGAGTCTGGTAGGACCAGGATAGTGGACCAGATTCTGGTAGGACCAGGCTAGTGGACCAGAGTCTGGTAGGACCAGGCTAGTGGACCAGAGTCTGGTAGGACCAGGCTAATGGACCAGAGTCTGCTAGAGGACCAGAGTCTGGTAGGACCAGGCTAATGGACCAGAGTCTGGTACGACCAGGCTAATGGACCAGAGACTGGTAGGACCAGGATAGTGGACCAGAGTCTGGTAGGACAAGGCTGGTGGACCAGAGTCTGGTAGGACCAGGCTAGTGGACCAGAGTCTGGTAGGACCAGGCTAATGGACCAGAGTCTGGTACGACCAGGCTAATGGACCAGAGACTGGTAGGACCAGGCTAATGGACCAGAGTCTGGTAGGACCAGGCTAATGTACCAGAGTCTGGTAGGACCAGGCTATTGTACCAGAGTCTGGTAGGACCAGGCTAGGTGTAAACATGGATTGGAAAGCAAATGTGCAGATTCAAAGTGCTTGTTAGATTTTCTGAAACCCCCTTTCCATGATTGAAGCGTCAGACAATCTTTGTAACTTTTTAAAACAGACAATCACGGCCCCTTCACACAGTCATAGGCCAAGGTGTGTAAAGGTAAAGAAAGTAGGCGGGGTTTCAACTTGTCCCTTAAGCTCTCTTTTTTCTTCCACGAGTACAATCGAGTGCAACATAATGAGTGTCTTTAACAGTGCGTTTTCTTATCTCCATTTGTGGTATTTATCACGCACACATTCTTACCACATTGTGAGCTTCATCAAAGATGACCACAGCTCCGTTTAGCTCGATGTTGTGCGCTCTGCGGCTCTGTGGAACAAAGGGAAAGAACAAGATAGCATCATGGGTCTGGATATGTAACAAGAGGGCCAATTATCAACCTAAAGTCTATACTTTATAATGCAAACATTCTCAAGCAAACCCTTCTATTCTTGCAATATCTTCGTCAATGCTGAAAGATGGCACCCAAACGTCAGTTTGGGACAATTAAAGTAGAGTTCATTCAGACATCCTTGTGTGTTAACGGAGGAAATGCTGGTGCCAACCCTAACTGGACACTTCTTACTTCTGCACACCAGTATTTCCTCTAAGTTGGTTTTGAAGTGGCGGCCCGCTTGGCAAAATGTCTGCCGCCACGGTATCAGAAATAGGGCAGACGCACAATGTAGTCACGGTTGCCTTTTAAAATTATCCTGCCGACATAATGCACCCACCCCCGTTGGCTCACATTGCAATTTGACAACAAGTAGAACTATTCAGAGGTTATTGGACCGGTCCAGTTTAACTCCACATACTGTTGTGTTGATGGAGTTTATTGTCAAAACGTTCGCTTTCTTCCGAGTCGACTATTAAACCAACAGCTCCACCAAAAAACGTCACCGCGGTGGATCCGTTCTAATTGGACAACGTTCAACTTGTCAGTTCTGTCGGCTCATCGTCCTGATATCACACATCTGGGTTTTGGTTTCCCTATGAAGAATGTCTTGTGAAATTCATTTTGTAGACCTGTTGTAGATGTTCAGTGTCCTATAGTTCCTCAAAAAATACAGTTCAATCACAACTGAAAATATGCCTCATTGTGCAGGGTTTCCCGCAGCACTTTGCAGCTTAGGCGGTCGCATAAGCAACACAAGCCTGCCGCCTTAACTACATCGTCAAAAAGTATGTACAGTACAGGCCAAAAGTTTGGACACACCTTCTCATTCAATGTGTTTCTTTATTTTCATGACTATTTACATTGTAGATTCTCACTGAAGGCATCAAAACTATGAATGAACACATATGGAATTATGTACTTAACAAAAAAGTGTGAAATAACTGAAAACATGTCTTATATTTTAGGTTCCTCAAAGTAGCCACCCTTTGCTTTTTTTGATAACTCTGCAAACCCTTGGTGTTCTCTCAATGAGCTTCATGAGGTAGTCACCTGAAATGGTTTTACCTTCACAGGTGTGCTTTGTCAGGGTTCATTAGTGGAATTATTTCCCTTATTAATAAAAAAGCAAAGGGTGGCTACTTTGAAGAATCTAAAATATAAGACATGTTTTCAGTTATTTCACACTTTTTTGTTAAGTACATAATTCCATATGTGTTCATTCATAGTTTTGATGCCTTCAGTGAGAATCTACAATGTAAATAGTCATGAAAATAAAAAGGAAACGCATTGAATGAGAAGGTGTGTCCAAACTTTTGGCCTGTACTGTATATGAGCGATATCCGCTGTGTTACTCTGTCCCTGTTTTCTCCCTTTCATTCCAAATCGTGACCAACGCCAGTCTCCCTTTTCTGTAGAACGCATAAAAAAAAATTAAAAACGTCCCATAAATTGGAAAATATGTGATATGCCTCCGAATCGTGTGATGCGTCTGAACATGCATGGTTGAATGTCATGGCGTCATCTATCATCGTTCGCCAAACGTTCTACAACATTCTTTATCCGGGGAAAAATAAAAAGAAAACATGTTTGGGGGAAGACGTTCATCTGGCATTTAGATAGCCGACAATCAACCGGTCGCATCGAGGTACGATAATTATTCTAAATTATCTTGTTAAATGTAGTACAGTAGTAGAGCTGGGCAATACATTGATATTATATCGAGACTAGACATCGTCTCAGAATTTGGATATCGTAATATCGTAATATGGCATAAGTGTCGTCTTTTCCTGGTTTTAAAAGCTACGTTACAGTAAAGTGTTGTACTCTTCTGAACTTATCAGACTGTTGTAACTGTTCTATTATTTGCCTTTACCCTCTTAGTCATTATATCCACATTACTGATGAATATTTATCAAAAATCTCATTGGGTAAATATTTTTTGAAAGCAACAATAGTCAACACTACAATATATTCAGTATCGATAGAGGTATTTGGTCAAAAATATCGTGATGTTTGATTTTCTCCATATCGCCCAGCCCTAGTACAGAGTCTGTAGTCTATCGCACAAATAATGAAAAGAAAAAAAGAGGTTTTCATTTAGGACGATTACTTGGCAGTGATCGTCTGTCAGTAGCAAAGCGCTCTCTTTGAATCGGCGAGTCAGCTCACCTTTGGATCCAGCAGGTAGTTGTACGGCATAAAAATGATGTCTGCTTGCTGCTTCAAGGATCGGGAGAGGTAGTAAGGACAGACCCTGCAGAAAAATGTTCATTTTTAATGAATATGTACATACTGGATGCAAAAAGTAGGACTCGTTTTACAACGCCTGGAGGGAAACTCGTTTTTTAACGAAGAAGCTGCAGCATAAAGGGACAAAATGAACGAAATATTGCCTTTAGAGCAGCAACAGCAATATTCACAACAGAAAAGTCACTATATAACTTCATAAATATCACCCTGAAAACAAACATATAAATCGAAATTGTCGGTTAATCGGTTAGGATACGATACATACATACATACACGGTACATTTTCTTGTGTCGTCTGCTCCAACAGTCAGCAGATAACATTAAAAAACACAAACATAAACATCTGTATGGTCAGCCAACAACATCTGACACACACACACACACACACACACACACACACACACACACACACACACACACACACACACACACACACTTTGGCTTTTGTTGGATTAAAAAGCGATTTAGGGAGGTCAAGTTGGGTTTTAGGAAAGGGTGGTTGCAAAAAATTGGGATTCTTACATTTTTTTGGTCTTAAAATACAATTATTAATTGCAGTCCCACATTCCACACACAACCTTTGGACAAACACCATGCATCCGCTGATTAATTTATAATAATATAATAATAATAAAGCAGGACGGAGATTTGTTAGTGTAACAGACAAGAAGATGAACATAAATCACCTCTGTTTGTTGCCGAATTTGACCAAGTCTTCCACGTCGAGGATATTATTCGCCAAGTCTCGGTCAGTGCTCTTCTCTAAGGAAGAAAAGGTAGAAAATGTTAGGACTTGTAAAAGCGATAGAAGTAGCAGTTAGAGTTGGAGAAATTAAAAAGATATTTTTGACCAAATGCCTCGATATGGATATTGCGACGATATTGTAGGGTTGACAATTGGTGCTTTAACAAAACATTAACACAATGAGATTTATGATAAATATTCATCAGTAATGTGGATATAATGACTAAGTGGGTAAAGGCAAATAATAAAACCAATAAGTCAGCGTGTTCCTTTAAACTGGAAGAAAATGGAGGCCCCTACAATTGGTGCTTGGATCAAGAATATGACGCCATGCATGCTCATGTAGAGAATAACATATATACATAAAAAAACAAATTGGGGGTATATGAGGAAATCTGAAAGCCATTTAACCATAAAAAGGAGACATAGGGGAGCTTCTACAGGAGGAAAATGCGGGACAGGATACCTAAAAATGTAACTAAGGGTGAACCCCAGAAGGGGAAGGGACTGGTCATGGAGGGTGATAGCAAAGGTGCCATTTTTTCTTTGTATTTATGCATATCATAACTTTGCTAGAGGTAACCTTGATCTGTACATACGATACTGTCATATCATTTATTTTTTATGTTTAGCTCTTATATTAAAACAAATAAAAAAATCAATACAGACATCGTTAAAAAACAACATTACCTTCAACGTTATTGTAGAAGAGACATGACCTGGTGGAAACTTTTGCTCTGCACATATGGACCTGAAAAGCAGCAAGGAATATATTAAAATCTGTAAAAAATTTGGGTTCAATGCGGACCTTTCTTCTCCAATGCCAGAACTGCAACTTCTTGTGTCTTCTTTACACAGGAGCAGAAACACGTACTCACCGAATACGGACTGCTGCTAGAGCTGGGCGATATGGAAAAAATCTAATATCACAATATTGTTGACCAAATACCTCGATATCGATATTGCGGCGATATTGTAGGGTTGGCAATTGGTGCTTACAAAAAATAATTTACTCAATGAATTTTTTGGTAAATAATCATCATTAATGTGTATAAAATAACTAAGTGGGTTAAGGCAAATAATAGAAAAGCTAGAACAGTCCGGTAAATTCAAACAATTACATCACTCTACTGTAAATCAGCCATTAAAACTAGGAAAAGACACTTATGTCATATCACGATATTCCAATATCCAAAATCTAAGACGATATCTAGTCTCATATAATGATATCGATATATTGCCAAGCTCTAACTGCTGCATCAGCTCAGCCACACAAACCCAGCAGGTACTATTTTAGGTGTTTCCGTCTGATTTTGTTAAAGACCCCAAAGTCCCAAAATATTCTCCCAGCTCACTGTCGGCGCTTTGAATCTCAACAACACTTGAAGTTTGAAAGCATCGACAGTGAGCTGGGATCAATCCGGAGGATTTGAGTGCAGGTCTGCATCTTTAAGACAGTTCAGTCGACACATGAATTTGCATGTAATTACACCATGAACTAAACATGTGGTAGTTTGCTAGTCTCGCATTGCCGGCTCTCATCTCCACAGCGCTGTGGAGTAAAGGTCCGGCTACACCACAGATGCATTCTGGGATAGGAGGAAAAAAAACAAACACTCTTTGTCGTTTCTTTAAACCAATCGTAATCGTCTTGGGGGGCGCTAAGCTCCAGATGCAGCGACGGTGGAAGGAACTTGTTTTGGTGGAACATTTGCACCCACGCAAAAGAAAACGCCCCATACAATGTTACATGAAGTTAACTTTTGACACAATACAGTAACGTGAGCTATTTGAATTAGCTGATCCATGGTTAAACCTTATTAGCTCTTACCAGTGTATCTATCAATCCCACCATTCGCTCCCAAAACCTCCCAGTTAGAGAGGAAATGCCTAGGGCTGCCACCTCTTAGTCGATTAGTCGATTAATCGGTCGTTTTGGTCTTAGTCGACTAAGATTTCTTTAGTCGATTAGTCATTTTTTATGCTTATTCATGCTTAATTACTCATTTCCAAGAAACTTATAAGCACATTTAAGGTAAACACAAGATTTAAAGTGGTGCTTTTGCAGGATTAATTGTGGAGAAACTCAGTTTTACAGATGGTTAATTAACTACATTTATATTGTGCTTTTCTAGTCTTAACCACCTCTCAAAGCGCACAGCTCTGTCAATTAAATCAACTAATCGATTAGTCGACTAAATTGTATAAGTGTTAGTCGACTAAGAATTTCTTTAGTCGAGGACAGCCCTAGAAATGCCCTAAACATATTCTTTGTAAATATTTACAATCATTCCCCCAAAAGCTCCGAGCAGGTCCGCCTAGTTGCACGATGCAAATTTTCTTAAAAACTTGACATTTTCAGCGTGTAGCTCGCTAGCTTAAAGTTTGCTGTTGTTTCCCGAAGTGAACGGAGTTCGAGAACGGCGACACACAGGGAGAGGAAGGTGAGAGACGTCCGGCGCGATGTCAGACCACTATCCTGGAAATGTACTTCTGTAGATCCAGACTAGCAGATCACTCACCTTGACATGGTTGCTCTCCTGACGCATGACTTCCTGGTTGATACACAGCTGCTCTCTTGATCCCAGCACACACACCTTTGGCCTGAATCAGCAGAGACAGAGACAGAGACATCAGCGTTACATTGATACAGTACAGGCCAAAAGTTTGGACACACCTTCTCATTCGATGTGTTTCTTTATTTTCATGACTATTTACATTGTAGATTCTCACTGAAGGCATCAAAACTATGAATGAAAAAGTGTGAAATAACTGAAAACATGTCTTATATATTAGATTCTTCAAAGTAGCCACCCTTTGCTCTCAATGAGCTTCATGAGGTAGTCACCTGAAATGGTTTTACCTTCACAGGTGTGCTTTGTCAGGGTTAATTAGTGGAATTATTTCGCTTATTAATAAAAAAGCAAAGGGTGGCTACTTTGAGGAATTTAAAATATAAGACATGTTTTCAGTTATTTCACACTTTTTTGTTAAGTACATAATTCCATATGTGTTCATTCATAGTTTTGATGCCTTCAGTGAGAATCTACAATGTAAATAGTCATGAAAATAAAAAGGAAACACATTTGAATGAGAAGGTGTGTCCAAACTTTTGGCCTGTACTATATATGGGTTTGCCAGAAAGGTTTGCATAAAACTCAGTTCATCTGTGTGAGACGAAGTACCCAGGGCTGTGCTCGATTGAAGAAATTCTTAGTCGACTAACGCTCATTCAACTGTACCGACTAATCGATTAGTTGATTTAATCGACAGATCTGTAAATCTGAGTTTCTCTGCAAAGAGTCATGCAAAAGCACCACTTTAATTCTTGTGTTAACCAATGATGTGCTCGTACATTTCTTGGAAATAAGTCATTCAGCATGAAAAAAGCAGCAAACATGACTAATGGACTAAAGAGATCTAAGTTGACTAAGACCAAAACGACCGATTAATCGACTAATCGACTAAGAGGGAGCAGCCCTACAAGCACCCAACCCTGGGGGACACCGTGGGTGACAGAAACTATGGTCGATTTGCAGTTGTTGTTGTTGTTGTTGTTGTTGTTGTTGTTGTTGTAATCCTACTCTATGTTAAAGGGAGACCCTTTAGAAGCCCCTTGGGGTTTCTTGTCTTCCTTGCACATGTTTTTATAATGGGTTGGTTGCTATGTACAATTTATTTTGATGTGCGTGTGTATTTGATGAGGCCATTTTAAGTCAATGTTCAACATTTTTAGCGTGTTTAAAGATCAGTCGATGATACATATAACAGTAATATTGGCACGCATTTTAGTGTTGTTCTCATAATGGTCTTAATAATGTTTTTAAAGTTATCCAAGCTGACCCTAATAATAGTATGATTCCATGGGAAGCCACAGTACACATCAACATTCATCTTGCATAATCTAAGTATATTTATAACATCTTGTAAAAGTGAGTTTACCTATAGGAAGTGTTCTTTAACTCGTTGATAACCTGCGCCAGCTGAGAGTGCGTCCTGGATGCGTATATGATCTTGGGGACATCGGTGTAGTAGGCTGAGAAACAACGACAACACACAACAATAATTACATTTCATAAAGTAACATGAATACCACAGCGATGCAGTAGGGCAGGGCGATATGGAGAAAATTAAATATCACGATATTTTTGACCATATACCTCGAAATCGATACTGCAACGATAGTGTAGTGTTGACTAATGGTGCTTTCACAAAATATTTACACAATGAGATTTTTGATAAATAATCATCAGTAATGTGGATATAATGACTAAGTGGGTAAAGGTGAATAATAGAACAGTTACAACAGTCTGGTAAGTTCAGAAAATGACATCACTTTACTGTAATGCTGCCTTTAAAACCAGGAAAAGACACTTAAGTCATATTACGAGTCCATACATACCCTTCTCACCTCCGTGTGTGTTGTATCTCTGTCTGACTGGGAACTATATTCTCAAAAGGCGAAGCACTGCCACTTCTGCTGCTTGGGTGGAGTGATTTCGCTCAGAGTTGGAGTAATATCACTCCACCCAAGTAGCAGAGAGTAGCAGAGAGTAGCAGTGCTTCGCCTTCTGAGAATATAGTTCCCAGTATGCATATGGTTAGAAGATGGCTGTGTGTCATGTGACCTTGTTATTTCTACAGGCTGTGACTAAACAAATCAAAACATGTAAATAGGACAATGTTGGTGTTATTTTGTCACTTATTTGGAGCAGTAGGCTAGATGGAGTCGGTTACCTCCAGGATCTGTGCTAAGCTAGGCTAGATGGAGCCGGTTACCTCCAGGATCTGTGCTAAGCTAGGCTAGATGGAGCCGGTTACCTCCAGGATCTGTGCTAAGCTAGGCTCCAGTATCAGTGCTAAGCTAGGCTAGATGGAGCCGGTTACCTCCAGGATCTGTGCTAAGCTAGGCTCCAGGATCAGTGCTAAGCTAGGCTAGATGGAGCCGGTTACCTCCAGGATCTGTGCTAAGCTAGGCTAGATGGAGCCGGTTACCTCCAGGATCTGTGCTAAGCTAGGCTAGATGGAGCCGGTTACCTCCAGGATCTGTGCTAAGCTAGGCTAGATGGAGCCGGTTACCTCCAGGATCTGTGCTAAGCTAGGCTAGATGGAGCCGGTTACCTCCAGGATCTGTGCTAAGCTAGGCTAGATGGAGCCGGTTACCTCCAGGATCTGTGCTAAGCTAGGATAGATGGAGTCGGTTACCTCCAGGATCTGTGCTAAGCTAGGATAGATGGAGCCGGTTACCTCCAGGATCAGTGCTAAGCTAGGCTAGCGGTGGGTGCGTCAGACACACGGAGATGAGAAGGGTATGGACTTATCACCAATTCTGTCGATGTGAGATTGCTGACGTCATCTACCAGCTTAAAGGGTAACGGGTTTTTTCTTCATCCTGGATCCTAGATTCCCATGTTTTCGTGTCTAAGTGACTGATGGGAACAACAATCAGACAAACAAACTGGACCACTGGTCCAGTATTAAGAGTGAAACAAGCTGGAAACATTATGGAAAGGATCCCTACAGAGATAGACCTTTCTGTTAAAGAGTAAGATCCTTTTTATTTCCAAAACTAATTCTGGTGTTCACGTTATTAACCAGGTCCTGAAGAATACAACACTTTAAAAGGCACTGAGCTGTCGGGTGATAATGATATGAACATACTTGGCGTGTCCCCGTCCGTAGCAGATGTCCCCCAGGATGACAGGGGTGTTTTTGGGAACATCTCCTCCCCGCCTAGCCTCTCTGCTATCTTGCGGGCAGAGATGTTGTCCTTGAAGGACTCTCTCCAGGCCAAGGTGGCACACAGCAGGCACAGAGTTTTACCAGTACCTGTGGGACTCTCCAGGACCCCATTATGCTTCTGAAACAAACAGGCAGACACCAACACTCGTTTCATCTTTGGAGATCATCTGTAAAACTTTTTGCATATTGTCAGGTTAATGAGAATACAGCTATTAGAAATGGCGGTAATATATAAAGTGAAGCTGCTGGATGACTCGCGTCAGAAGGGTTGAAAATCGGCGACTTTCTACGTTTAGTGTTTAGCTTAGCGAAACGCCATTGAAACCACTACACTGGCTTAGGCTGCATCCCAGGTTCCAGGGATGCAAGGAAATCATGCTAGGAGAGAGGAAACGAGGAAATGTGTTCTTAGTGGGATGAGACGTCCTTTCCTCAGAAGTGTCACGTTAATTTGTCAGCTGTTTGGGCGGAGTTAGCGATGGCTTCCAGCTTCACAGCTTCCAGGAAGGCTGCTCTCTGTATCCTCGATCATAGCTCCTCAGAGATCCCTCCTCCATCCTCGCTCATAGCTCCTCAGAGATCCCTCCTCCATCCTCGCTCATAGTTCCTCAGAGATCACCTCCTCCATCCTCACTCATAGCTCCTCAGAGATCCCTCCTCCATCCTCTCTCATAGCTCCTCAGAGATCCCTCCTCCATCCTCACTCATAGCTCCTCAGAGATCACCTCCTCCATCGTCACTCATAGCTCCTCAGAGATCACCTCCTCCATCCTCACTCATAGCTCCTCAGAGATCCTTCCTCCATCCTCGCTCATAGCTCCTCAGAGATCCCTCCTCCATCCTCTCTCATAGCTCCTCAGAGATCCCTCCTCCATCCTCCCTCATAGCTCCTCAGAGATCACCTCCTCCATCCTCACTCATAGCTCCTCAGAGATCACCTCCTCCATCCTCACTCATAGCTCCTCAGAGATCCCTCCTCCATCCTCGCTCATAGCTCCTCAGAGATCTCTCCTCCATCCTCGCTCATAGCTCCTCAGAGATCTCTCCTCCATCCTCACTCATAGCTCCTCAGAGATTCCTCCTCCATCCTCCATCCTAGCTCCTCAGAGATCCCTCCTCAAACCTCCATCCTCGCTCATAGCTCCTCAGAGATCTCTCCTCCATCCTCTCTCATAGTTCCTCAGAGATCTCTCCTCCATCCTCTCTCATAGCTCCTCTATGTTGATTTGACCGCGGTGACCCCCCACGGTATCAGGGCTGCATTGTTAGAGTGCATGTTGGAGAATAGTGCGGACACACGAGGATAACTAGCCAGTTGAGATGGTGTGTGTACGTCCTTGAGAACTGTAAGTCGTATAACTTCTGTTGTCAGTTCATTTAAGCCTGGTCTTGCATATTTAAATTTGATTTTCATTGTTTGTATTCTTCACTTGCGAGCTACATTGCGCGTGGCTGTTTATTCGATATAATAGTGATTGCTCACGTTTGTATTTTAGGTGCATTATTTACATGCTGAAGTAGTTACACTGCATTAAGATGATATCATTAATAGTGGGTTTATTGTTATTTGCTACAGAATGCTTAGCCTATATGTCAAGACCAAAGTTGGCCTATATAGTAACTCAAAAAATACAGTTCAATCTAGAGATGTTCCGATACCGGCTCCGATACGGCCTAAAACGCTGGTATCGGTATCGGGAAGTACTGGAGTTTATGCACCGATCCGATGCCACGTAATAAAGCCCTGAAGAAAATCTACATTAAAGTAGTTTATTTATGTTCTTTTTCCGTTATAACTGACTGTCAAACTGGAGAATAAAAGAAAGTTCTGGGGCGTTCATTGTTTGCGTTTGTTCATGTTTCACAAAGAGTTTAACCTGAGCCAGACCGACAGCAAAGATAGAAATCAAGGATAGTAGTATACAGCTGTTAAAACATAATGAAATATATGACACTCTGGTATCGGATCGGTACTCGGTATCGGCCGATATGCAAGTTCAGGTATCGGAATCGGTATCGGGAAGCAAAAAAGTGGTATCGGACCATCTCTAGTTCAATCACAACTGAAAATATGCCTCATTGTGTGTGTGAATAGAGGCGAATACATATATTAGTTTGTGTTGCAGCCAAGTGTCAGTTCCGTAAAGGAAACACTGGAGATCCCTCCTCCATCCTCCATCCTCCATCCTCGCTCCTTGGGCGGGAATAAGAGCTTTGAGACAACTTCCGGGAGATATCAAATAAGATACTACTTGAGATCCAGCCTTTGTTATCCTCCCCAGCGCTGCCCTTGAGTCAAAATATGGTCACTTCTGGCTAGGGCTGGGCAATATGGAGAAAATTAAATATCACGATATTTTTGACCAAATACCTCGATATCGATACCGCAGCGATATTGTAGTGTTGACTATTGGTGCTTTCACAAAATATTTACACAATGAGATTTTTGATAAATAATCATCAGTAATGTGGATATAATGACTAAGTGGGTAAAGGTGAATAATAGAACAGTTACAACAGTCTGGTAAGTTCAGAAAATGACATCACTTTACTGTAATGCAGCCTTTAAAACCAGGAACACTTATGCCATATTACGATATTACGATATCCAAAATCTAAGACGATATCTAGTCTCATATCACGGTATCGATATAATATCAATATATTGCACAGCTCTACTTCTGGCTCCAAAATACCAAGATGGCAACAGCCAAAAATGCAAAACTCCTGGCTTCAAAAGGCTTCACAGTTGTAGACATAAACATTGTAAATGGCCCCAAGTTGATTTTCCTGTTGCAGTGTAAGTGAATGACATCATATGACAGGCCGTTAACAAGGGTCCAGGCTGTTGCCTAGCAATGGGATTACTATTTAAAAGGTCTGTATGGATTATCTAGACTGACACTAGCTGATGTCTGTGTTTGTTCACTCTTTCTAAACCTCGCTAAGTATTGCAATGTCAAGAATATGATTTATTTTATTGACATTTTAGATTTGTTTCCAATGATTTTAGCTATAAAGTAACTTTGCTGTTGTAAACTTTACTGTTGCAGCTCTAGAAACGACTAGGTTTAGACCTAGTTAAATGCCTGTTGATTAGAAAAAGGCAGCAACATTAATAAGACTGGTCGTCTAAACATAAAGCAAGAATTACGTTATTTACAACTGTTACGTTAACGTAACGCCAGATGAATGATTTCCTGCACAACTGTCCGGCGGAAAAACATTACCAAAAACGGGTGTTGTTAACACATGACGGCACATAACATTACCTTCTTAAGACACTCGATCACTTTGTTCATGTAGTCCACCTGACAGTCATATGGAGGAAAAGGGAAATTCACTGTCACTCCATCGAGAGAGAGGGAAGGCATTGTGTGTATCTTAGCTAGTAAATCAGCTGCCGCTAAACTAACGTAACGTTAGTGCTAAAACAACAAAAATGACGCACTTTGCGACAACTCCTAGTGGCTCCAAGTTGTCTGTCAAACACGTTTACATGGGTGAAAAAGTGTAACTTTACGAGGTAACAGCGACTGTTTTAAACCGCAGCGAAAAGTAGTTAAAGTCACTGCAGTAACCTGCTCAACTCTCTGAGAACATGCTGAAGCTTGGCGCCAGCTCTCAGTCCAGTGCGCATGTGCAGTGTTCCTAGGAAACGTCTGCTGCGTTCAAATACTGTCAGAATCATGAGTTTCTCTATCTCAAAAAAATGCTGGTAACTTATAATTCCTTTGAAGCACAGACAGACAGACAGACAGACGGACACAAGTGGCTTTCTTATTTAACGAAATGGCAATTAAAGCTGGAATATTTTTGAAGGATAAGAATATCAAGAATAACTTGATTGAGCATTGTAAACATTTTATTCATAGGTGCAAATATTTAAAGGTCAAACCTTTCTGCTACATCTTTACAATACGTGACAAAGGAAAACGCCAAGAGACTCTTTTATTTGTTGGACTTACATTCCCTACTGGACTAAAGACCCCTAGTATCTTAATTTTTTATTTATGTATATATATATATATATATATATATATATATATATATATACATATACAGTACAGGCCAAAAGTTTGGACACACCTTCTCATTCAATGTGTTTCCTTTTTATTTTCATGACTATTTACATTGTAGATTCTCACTGAAGGCATCAAAACTATGAATGAACACATATGGAATTATGTACTTAACAAAAAAGTGTGAAATAACTGAAAACATGTCTTATATTTTAGATTCTTCAAAGTAGCCACCCTTTGCTTTTTTTGATAACTCTGCAAACCCTTGGTGTTCTCTCAATGAGCTTCATGAGGTAGTCACCTGAAATGGTTTTACCTTCACAGGTGTGCTTTGTCAGGGTTCATTAGTGGAATTTTCCCCCTTATTAATAAAAAAGCAAAGGGTGGCTACTTTACAGAATCTAAAATATAAGACATGTTTTCAGTTATTTCACACTTTTTTGTTAAGTACATAATTCCATATGTGTTCATTTCATAGTTTTGATTCCTTCAGTGAGAATCTACAATGTAAATAGTCATGAAAATAAAAAGGAAACACATTTGAATGAGAAGGTGTGTCCAAACTTTTGGCCTGTACTATATATGGGTTTGCCAGAAAGGTTTGCATAAAACTCAGTTCATCTGTGTGAGACGAAGTACCCAGGGCTGTGCTCGATTGAAGAAATTCTTAGTCGACTAACGCTCATTCAACTGTACCGACTAATCGATTAGTTGATTTAATCGACAGATCTGTAAATCTGAGTTTCTCTGCAAAGAGTCATGCAAAAGCACCACTTTAATTCTTGTGTTTACCAGAGATGTGCTCGTACATTTCTTGGAAATAAGTCATTCAGCATGAAAAAAGCAGCAAACATGACTAATGGACTAAAGAGATCTAAGTTGACTAAGACCAAAACGACCGATTAATCGACTAATCGACTAAGAGGGAGCAGCCCTACAAGCACCCAACCCTGGGGGACACCGTGGGTGACAGAAACTATGGTCGATTTGCAGTTGTTGTTGTTGTTGTTGTTGTTGTAATCCTACTCTATGTTAAAGGGAGACCCTTTAGAAGCCCCTTGGGGTTTCTTGTCTTCCTTGCACATGTTTTTATAATGGGTTGGTTGCTATGTACAATTTATTTTGATGTGCGTGTGTATTTGATAAAATAGTCATGAAAATAAAAAGGAAACGCACTGAATGAGAAGGTGTGTCCAAACTTTTGGCCTGTACTGTATATATATATATATATATATATATATATATATATATATATATATATATATATATATATATATACACACACCTCAAAGCTGTAAACACGTTTTTGACAAATGTACAAACACATTGTGCCTTGATTGTTTGTGTGACTATTGTATAATAAAGATAAAAAAAATAATAAAACTAGCGGCTTTCTTGCTACTGGCTTATTTGTAGCTACATTACATTTTTAAAAAGGGGGCATAAAACCCATAAAATGCACTTTTGCACTGGACCAAAAGCAATTGCAGCTCCTACCTTGATGTTTGAAAATTGTTTCTGCCTCAAAATGACTTTTTTGACCGATTTTAGCCCACCCAGTAATGTTGAACTGTTGAAATACCTTTAAAAAGGCCAATACATCCACTACTGGGCGATATAGCTTTAACTCTACCGGTCCCATGGACAGCAGTTTTGGGCGGATGATCACTTTTTTGGCATGACTCCTGTCACACCAGGGCCAATAAACTAAAAGGACACTACCTTAGACTGCAATCATACACAAATATGTATTATTACAGTTTTTATTGCATAAATTATAGAAACTGACAAGAATTGTAGTTTATATTACTACAACTACTATTTCTAGTCATAGATCCATTATCTTTATTGTGACTATTATCGCCACTGTTCATCACACCCCCAACCGGCACCGCCAGTCACCACCTACCAAGATCCTGGGTCTGTCCCAGGTAGGGCTGCCACCTCTTAGTCGATTAGTCGACTAATCAGTCATTTTGGTCTTAGTCGACTAAGATTTCTTTAGTCGATTAGTCATTTTTTATGCTTATTCATGCTTAATTACTTATTTCCAAGAAACTTCTGAGCACATTTATGGTAAACACAAGATTTAAAGTGGTGCTTTTGCAGGATTAATTGTGGAGAAACTCAGTTTTACAGATGGTTAATTAACTACATTTATATCGTGCTTTTCTAGTCTTAACCACCTCTCAAAGAGCACAGCTCTGTCAATTAAATCAACTAATCCATTAGTCGACAAAATTGTATAAGTGTTAGTCGACTAAGAATTTCTTTAGTCGAGGACAGCCCTAGTCCCAGGTTTCTCCTTAAAAGGAGTTTTTCCTCGCCACTCTCGCACTAAATGCTTGCTCTTGGGGGAATTACTGCAATAGTTGGGTCTTTGTAAATTATAGAGTGTGATCTAGACCTACTCTATCTGTAAAGTGTCTCGAGATAACTCTTGTTATGATGATACTGGAAATGAAATTGAATTGAATATAGTAGTGCCTATGGTTAGCATTCATGCAGTGTAGGACTCACACTGGTCTCTGGTCTCAGTCTCAGTCTCAACCCCTCAAAGTCTCGGTCTTGTCTCCATACACTCTGATCTTGGCAGTGACCTGGTCTCGGTTTCAACCCCTTTAAAGTCTCGGTCTTGTCTCCATACACTCTGATCTTGGCAGTGACCTGGTCTCGGTTAAGGTGGTCTTGAAAAAGTTAGCATGAAAAGTGTCCAATCGCTGGAGATCTAATTCATGATTCAGAAACATTCAAACTGTCGTTTAAAGAAGTCACTGTCCACACATTACTATACAATTCAACAAATACATGATTTATTCTGTCATAGTGAAATATAATACTCCTGAAATGCATCAGGTGGATGTTGGGACGTCCTACTCCTCTCCAGCTGGGCTCAGGACGATCTTGTCTGGGTCGTAGTAGTTCTCGCCGATGACAGGAAGTCCCTCCTTCTCTCTCTGCTGGATCACACGCTCCGCCTCCCTTCTGGCCCACTGTCGCATACTGGACACACAGAGAGAGAGAGAGAGAGAGAGAGAGAGAGAGAGAGAGAGAGAGAGAGAGAGAGAGAGAGAGAGAGAGAGAGAGAGAGAGAGAGAGAGAGAGAGACACACACACACACACACACACACACACACAGATAGAGAGAGAGAGACACACACACACACACAGATAGAGAGAGAGGGAGAGATACACACATACACACACACACACACACACACACACACATATAGAGATGAGAGACACACACACAATTAATATAAACCCCAGTTTGACTGGCGGGTGGGTGGCCAGGGGCCTGAAGACCACCACAAAAAAAATGTAAACTAGGGCTGAAACCAACGATTATTTTCATTGTTGATTAATCAGTCGGATATTTTCTGGATTAACCGATTAGCTGAAAACTATTAAATGAATCACAAACTATTGTGATAATCGATTAATCGGTTAGTTAGCCGTTAGCTGCAGCCAAACATGAGTCACCGTCCCATATTCAACACTAAAAACAGCAGATTTAGACAGACGAAGAACTGAGAACTCACCCGTGATCTGGTAAATAGTGGATGAACGTTCCTCCAATAACAAGAGCCACCGAGATGCCAAAGAAGAAGCCCACCCTCATGTTCCACTGGTCCACCACGGGGTCACTGGAGAAGCCATGGTAATCTGGATTCTGACCAGAACATAAGAGAGGCATCAGATACGGTACACACCTTCATCATTAAGAGGAACGTACGAAGAATAAGAAGGTCAAGGTCAAGTTTATTTATAGAGCACATTTACAAGCAGTCACTACCACCCCAAAGTGCTGTACAGATACTAAATATTGGTAAACATTATAAAAAGCAAACTAATTAGCCAAAAAGAAGAAGTAAAAAAAAACACTGAAAACATAGTATCCCAGAAACAATAATAATTAAAACATATGTAAACATGATTACAAACAATATTCACAATGTCACAGCTCAGCTTGTGTTAAAAGCCATTTTGAAAAGATGAGTTTTTAAAAGTGATTTAAAAGACTCGATAGAGCTCGCTGCTTTAATATTGAGGGGAAGAGGATTCCAGAGCTTAGGAAGAAGTTAAGAAGTTAGCTCACCATACGATACAAGGCTCACTGCGCAGGTAATATCACCATACAGCAATTCTGCGATAATCAATGTATTGCTAAACAATCCTAGAATTATACATCACGTATCTGTATTCTCTGCAGGGTAAATCCAGACAGCTAGCTAGACTATCGGTCCAGTCTGAGTTTTCTGTAAAATACTTTAACGTTCTAGGGCTGCTCCCTCTTAGTGGATTAGTCGACTAATCAGTCGTTTTGGTCTTAGTCAACTTAAGATTTCTTTAGTCCATTAGTCATGTTTGCTGCTTTTTTCATGCTGAATGACTTATTTCCAAGAAACGTACGAGCACATCATCTGGTAAACACAAGAATTAAAGTGGTGCTTTTAGCATGACTCTTTGCGGAGAAACTCAGATTTACAGATCTGTCGATTAAATCAACTAATTGATTAGTCGATACAGTTGAACGAGTGTTAGTCGACTAATAATTTCTTCAATCGAGCACAGCCCTAGAACGTTCACATGTTCCACCAACACAAGTTCCTTCCAGAGGCTATTTAGCAGAGGCACCGTGGCTCTGTCCAGCGCTCAGCGCTGCCCAAGACGACTGTGATTGGTTTGAAGAAATGCCAATAAACTAGCAGTGATAGACCGATTTTATCAGCCGTCCGATACTTGCGTTTTTACGTGTATCAGCATCGGCGGCTGCTGCGTTCGCCGTTAGTTTTTTTCCCGGTGTTATTTACAGACAGGCGTCCACATGCAGCTCTGTGTTGCTGGAGACGTTGCAGTTCACGTGCAGACCGTGAATTGCCCCTCAACCACGAGCACCACGGCAGTCTTAAATTACAAATCAATAAGGCTGCCACCTCTTAGTCGATTAGTCGACTAATCGGTCGTTGTGGTCTTAGTCGACTAAGGTTTCTTTAGTCGATTAGTCATTTTTTATGCTTATTCATGCTTAATTACTTATTTCCAAGAAACTTCTGAGCACATTTATGGTAAACACAAGATTTAAAGTGGTGCTTTTGCAGGATTAATTGTGGAGAAACTCAGTTTTACAGATGCTTAATTAACTACATTTATATTGTGCTTTTCTAGTCTTAACCACCTCTCAAAGAGCACAGCTCTGTCAATTAAATCAACTAATCGATTAGTCGACAAAATCCTATAAGTGTTAGTCCACTAAGAATTTCTTTAGTCGTGGACAGCCCTAATAAATATAAATATAAATATATATATATATATATATATATATATATATATATATATATATATATATATATATATATATATATATATATAGTAGGTGGTCCCTGATGGGTGGGTCTCTCTCAGTTAAGGGGTCCTTGGTTGTTGAAGACCCCTGCTGTATACAAATGTGTGCAGCTCCAGCTAACAGTTAGCCACGTTACCTTCGTAGTAGTAGTGCTACACAACATAATGCATTTTAATGAAACACATTTTGGTTGTCAGTTGGGTAACCGCTGTCTGCAGGAGTGCGTGTGTGTTGCATAAAGCTAACCAATGTCCGGTTAGTAACCGTTTTCCGGAGACTAAGTTACAGTATTATTATTATTATTATTAGCATGGAGAGGAACTCACCTTGACATAATGGCTGACCTCCCCGTGTCCAGCATGCTCCGCGGCGGGATGCAGCTCCGTCACAGCGGCCGAACCAGCGGCGCTAGTCGGCTTCGACTGGGAGACGAACCGGGCCTGTGGTTTGGAGAGTAACCGGGGCAAAGCGGGCCCGAACCGCGACACTCGGGTCAACATTTCGCCCTGTTTGTAAAGGGAATTATTGACACCGGAACCGGAAACAAAAAGTTTTAAACCCACTTCTGCTTAATTTTCCTCGAGATTAAAGTGCGCGTTACCGCCATCTAGCGGCTGCTAGCGGTGACTCGCCCGGAGGATTCCTTTCTCAAAGTACACACATTAGCACATAAGTACACAGAAATAAACATACGTCTAAAAAAAAGGACAATATCAACATTTGACTACTTTTCACAGATATAGGCCTACGTTTAAGTTTGTATATAAAAAGTGTATCTATCTATCTATCTATCTATCTATCTATCTATCTATCTATCTATCTATCTATCTATCTATATACAGTATCTATCTATCTATCTATCTATCTATCTATATACAGTATCTATCTATCTATCTATCTATCTATCTATATACAGTATCTATCTATCTATCTATCTATCTATATACAGTATCTATCTATCTATCTATCCATCTATCTATCTATCTATCTATCTATCTATCTATCTATCTATCTATCTATCTATCTATCTATATACAGTATCTATCTATCTATCTATCTATCTATCTATCTATCTATCTATCTATCTATCCATCTATCTATCTATCTATCTATATACAGTATCTATCTATCTATCTATATACAGTATCTATCTATCTATCTATCCATCTATCTATCTATATATCTATCTATCTATTTATCTATATACAGTATCTATCTATCTATCTATCTATCTATCTATTTATCTATATACAGTATCTATCTATCTTTCTATATATCTATCTATCTATCTATCTACAGTATCTATCTATCTATCTATCTATCTATCTATCTATCTATCTATCTATCTATCTATCTATCTATCTATCTACAGTATCTATCTATCTATCTATCTATCTATCTATCTATACAGTACATAAAAAAAAATTAAAAAAATATATATATATATATATATATTAGCATATATTTACATAGAAGTATGTTGTTGCGTGTCAATGGGCATTTTTAAGTGTGTTTTTTGTTTTTTCCCCATACATTTTGCGTCTCTTTGTAGTTGTGTCCGTTTGTGGTAGTTTTTTGTCTCTTTTTTCACATCACTATGGACTGTTATTATCACCACATCTGTGTCTAAAACGTTGGAAAAGCTAGAGCAGATAATACATAAATAATAACAAAAGTTAAAGCTAAAAAATTTGACCTGAGAAAAGTCTTTAAGGTACATTAATTCGGCTTAGGTGCTGCACCTAAAGGCAGGGAAAACCCTGGTATACAGTATATAAATATTTGTATACTGTAAACCAGGGTTTTCCCTATGCATCCCTATACATACACATACACATGTAAACGTTCTATGCCAATGTTTAATGATTGTTTGAGTTACACGCAATAAAGTCTTCCAACACTGCATATCATATATATATATATATATATATATATATACGGTATATATATATACGGTATATATATATATATATATAACTTTTGTTGTTGTTTTGTTTTTTTAGTCAATAAACTGTCTAGTCTTATTTTATTTAAACACTTGTGTTTGCATCTATTCATGGACTATTACATTTTATTTTGTTTCTTTAACTTATGTTTTCATATTTTTATTTTTGAGGTCAAAAAAAATCAACGACAAAAAAAAATCCAAGTTTTGTTAATCAATCTCAGATGCACGGATTCAATCGATGATTCGGCGTTCGATTCGTATACGTGGCGCATGCGCACGGCCCGTTCTTCCTTTCTGCTAGCTTCTCCGCCATGGCGCCCATTGTAAGTAAAGTCGCGTGTTAATAAATCCGTCAGAATTAGAGATGAGCCGTTGTGAAGGGCAGAGTAAACGAGTGGGATGTGATAACAGCTGTGTTATAACAATCTGGGTCCAAATACAGGGTTTGGGTTCGGCTTTAAATGTGTTTTTGTGAGTACATAGGTAGCTGAGATTTCCAGTGGCCTGTGGTTGCCCGTTAGCTTCACGTTAGCTCGGTTTGGTTTGGACTGGAATAGCCCACCACGTTGTTAACTCAGCTAGCTTGTTCGGATCGCTGCATGGCAACAGTTTTGTTCAACGAGTTGCACAAGTGTTAGCTATAGCTGTAGCTGTAGAAACGGCTGATATCTAACGTTAATGAGTTGTACAGTTAGTTAGTTAGTTAGCTAGCTAGTTAGCTTGCTCCCTTGGTTATTTTGTAGTTCCGACACCAGGGCCCCGTGTCCCCGTGTATCTACAAATTAAACAGCTTAAAATGTTGACGATTGACATGAATCTGGATTTTATTTTTTGGGTTCTTCGAAGCTAGCTGGAACTGTTGTCAGAGCAGTAATTAAAGTTATTAAGCCCAAACGGCAGTTTATTGACAAGTTATTTAGCTGAGTCATGACAGGCTGTTTAATGTGAATCACATACGTGAGGGTCAGGTGCAGTTTAGTGTGTTTATCGGTGTTTTAAGCCCCCAACGTCGCCTGGAAGGCAGTAGGATTAGGTAACGCTCGGGGCTTAAAACTAGAGCTGGGCAATATATCGATATCGTGATATGAGACTAGATATCGTCTTATAATTTGGATATCGTAATATGGCGTGAGTGTTGTCTTTTCCTGGTTTTAAAGGCTGCATTACAGTAAAGTGATGTCATTTTCTGACCTTATCAGACTGTTGTAACTGTTCTATTATTTGCCCCCCCCCAATTGTCAACCCTAGAATATAGCCACAATATCAATATCCAGGAATTTGATCATGAATATCGTCATATCTGATTTTCTCCCTTTCGCCCAGCCCTATTTATACTACAGTTTAGTAGGGCTGCCACCTCTTAGTCGATTAGTCGACTAATCGGTCGTTTTGGTCTTAGTTGACTAAGATTTCTTTAGTCGATTAGTAATTTTTTATGCTTATTCATGCTTAATTACTTATTTCAGGAAACTTCTGAGCACATTTATGGTAAACACAAGATTTAAAGTGGTGCTTTTGCAGGATTAATTGTGGAGAAACTCAGTTTTACAGATGGTTAATTAACTACATTTATATTGTGCTTTTCTAGTCTTAACCACCTCTCAAAGAGCACAGCTCCGTCAATTAAATCAACTAATAGATTAGTCGACTAAATCCTATAAGTGTTAGTCGACTAAGAATTTCTTTAGTCGAGGACAGCCCTACAGTTTAGTGTGTTTATCGGTGTTTTAAGCCCCCAACGTTGCCTGGAAGGCACTAGGATTAGGCAACGCTGGGGGCTTAAAATGCCATCGAGAATTTAGTGTCCCAAATTCCCCATACAATGTCCTTAATTATGAACCTTCTAAACCACTTGTTTAACAGGTGTTATGGTTATGGTTAGGGAAACCTGTCCCAAATAATACCCTCATCATTTGGGACACTAAACTGCACTTATACCATGAAGTAATTTACACATACAAATTAATCGCTTTGTGAGATTCATAGTACTTTTCTTAATTTTTTTATAATCATGATTTTACATGAGAACCTGCATCATGATCTGTAATCATTAAAATTGCGTTTTCATAACGGACACTCGCCTTACCTTTTGTGATAAAGTTCAAATTATTTATAAACAAAAGAATCAAGCCGAGTTTAGTTTGAGATGGAGACATTAGTAAGGATTCACTCGTAGACTGTTGTATCAGAGTGTGGCAACATTGTGGAGGGAAATTACACCGGCAACAATGCTGGGACGCATAAAATGAGATTTATGAATTAATCTATAAGCCCAATGTATCCTGGGGTGGTTCTCAACACCCCCACCTCAATGTCTCTACTCATTTTGCCTTCTTTCTTCTGTTTTTTCCTTCAAAATAAGAGCGCACTATTACCCAAGATAACTTTATCCGAGACTTAACAGCTGACACAACTGATTTCAAAGAACCGAATTAGCCGGATGAGAGAACACACGATTGGTTCATCCTGATGTCTGTTAGCCCAAATTAAAGGTGCTCTAAGCGATGTTGGGTGACGTTACTTCTTGTTTACGTTCAAAGTATTTTCAAAACAGAACGAAGACTAGCTCGCTCCTCCTCATCCTCAAAATCGATTTTTGATTTAAACAAATCCACGTTAGCTAGTAGCTACACATTCGAGTTAATCGATAAAATCGATTTATTGCCCAGCCCTACTTTAAATGGTGTCTGGGTGAATGTGGCTGCTGTGTTAGCTAACCCTTCCTGTCCCGACGTGTAAATGTTTTGTGTCTCGTTAGCAGAAGAAGCAGAACACCGGCAAAGGTGGTAAAAAGAAGAAGCAGGTCCTGAAGTTCACACTGGACTGCACCCATCCTGTGGAAGATGGCATCATGGACGCTGCCAACTTTGTAAGTCCGCCACTCATCAAACCTGAAGATGCAATCAACATTAGTGCTGACTGTCCCCAGACGGAAATTAAAAGGGAACCACATCTATTTTCAAGTGAAAATTCATACACGCTATCCCCTACGGTCATGAATAACTGTCTCCCAAATCCAAAAACTAGATTTTCTGATGTCGTGAAGTAAAGTGTGGAACAGCTCCATAGACAATAAAGTGGGAAAGATGTTGTAGATGACATTAGTCATGTTTCCATCTAATTGCCAAGCGAATTTGAGGCAAACTTTTAAAATGTCGCAAAATAAAGAAAACTAATCAGAAGCGTTTCCATCAACTGGTTTAGAGCGAATAAACTGGACTACACAAAGCATAGTTTGGTCACAACTTTCGGTTACGCGTGGTTGTAGATTACTAACTGGCTTGCTAAATCAAAGATTTTAGAAGCTAAGTTCTTTGGCTAAACGGAGAGAGGTAGCACTGGACAAGTTGGCCACCTGTGCAGAATCCAGGGTTGTGGCAGAGCCATTTGGTGTCAGCGAGACAACCGTTCACCGCTGTGTATACGCTGGGAGACGCTCAAGGGTTGAATTCACCTGAACCAAACGAGGCAGGTGTGAAATCAGCTTTAAGTATTAAGTAACCCATCACAGTGCCCCAAACTGCAGGTGATTTGGCCTGAGCATTAAATAGGGTTATCAAACCCTAGCATTAAAGTGCTCATATTGTGCTTTTTGGCTTTTTCCCCTCTCCTTTATTGTGTTATATATCTTTTTTTGTGCATGTTATATGTTTACAAAGTGAAAAAGCCCAAAGTCCCCCCCAAAGGGACTTACCATCTCCAACAGAAAACACTGTTCACCAACTGCTCCAAACAGCTCTATTGTAGTCCAGCCTTTACTTCAGAGACCAACGTGGTCACTTTGTAACACACGTTATAATGCTCGCCTAGCTGCTAGCATGGCACGCCCTCATACTCTGCTTCTGACTGGCTAGTAGTCCTTACCTAGGTACTGTCAGGGCACGCCCTCATACTCTGCTTCTGACTGGCTAGTAGTCCTTACCTAGGTACTGTCAGGGCACGCCCTCATACTCTGCTTCTGACTGGCTAGTAGTCCTTACCTAGCTACTGTCAGGGCACGCCCTCATACTCTGCTTCTGACTGGCTAGTAGTCCTTACCTAGGTACTGTCAGGGCACGCCCTCATACTCTGCTTCTGACTGGCTAGTAGTCCTTACCTAGCTACTGTCAGGGCACGCCCTCATACTCTGCTCCTGACTGGCTAGTAGTCCTTACCTAGGTACTGTCAGGGCACGCTCTCATACTCTGCTTCTGACTGGCTAGTAGTCCTTACCTAGGTACTGTCAGGGCACGCCCTCATACTCTGCTTCTGACTGGCTAGTAGTCCTTACCTAGGTACTGTCAGGGCACGCCCTCATACTCTGCTTCTGACTGGCTAGTAGTCCTTACCTAGGTACTGAGCATGTGCGACTCCCAACAAAGATGTTACAGCAGTGAGATGTCTCACTCTGTAGCTAAAACAGAGAGCTCAACACACAGGGTGAAAAGAGGAGCTGCAGCAATGTGCAGTACAACAAAAATATGGTGTTTTTTGAAAATTAAACCATGTAAACCTATTCTGATATAACCTCTAAAATACAATTATGAACCTGAAAATGAGCATCATATGAGCACTTTAAGATCTCAGAATACTGTACCCATTGGTCAGTGTGTGTGTGTGATTTGTGTTTTTCAGGAGCAGTTTCTCCAGGAGCGCATCAAGGTGAACGGGAAAGCGGGCAACCTGGGTAACGGTGTGGTCTCCATCGAGAGGAGCAAGAGCAAGATTACAGTGTCCTCCGAGGTGCCTTTCTCCAAAAGGTAAAACTCAGTCACGCTTCAGCGCCCGCTTACATGGTAGTCTACTAAGAATTTCTTTAGTCGACGACAGCCCTACTATTTTCCTCAGACTCGAAGTTCACGGAGGTTGCCAGGTTGAGACCGCAGCATCCACCACAGTGATGCTAGAAGCTAGTCCCACACAGCCAGACATTACTCCACAGCGGAGTAGCTAACGTTAGAGGGGCAGCCTCTCTCTTGCAGGAACACCCTGATCCCATTCACACAGCTCCACATTCATACCTGGAAGCTGCAACCAGTACAACCACAGTCTGATCTACTGGCCACTGAGGTTGGAGGGTAAGGGCCTTGCTCAAGGGCACCTCAGTTGTGGTGATGAGGGAGGGGACACTTTCCCCCACCCAGATTATATCCTGTCAGTCTGGGGATTGAACCGAGCTCGCGTCTCTAACCTTTAGGCCACCGCTGCCCTCACATACCTCATGTTTACAGGTATATCTGTTTGACAAACTGGGCAGTTGATACTAGAGATGGCCCGATACCACTTTTTTGCTTCCCGATACCGAGTACCGATCCGATACCAGATTGTCATATATTTCATGACGTTTTAACACAGGGTTTCCGCGGGTCATTAAAAAGCATGAAAAGTAATTAAATAGATTTTGTGAAAATTCAGGCCTGAAATGGCACGAAAAAGCATGAACTTCGATGTTCAAAGGAATTAACAAATATGTAAACTTGATGGAATAAAAACCATTGTTTTTCACGATTTATTTTGATTACATAAACATCGAAATCTAATTTCGATCAGAAGTATAGCGTAATGGTTGACAGACGGAACCTTTTAGGGGCCATCCACACGGAAATGTTTTTTTGTGCAAACGCACATATTTTGCATCGTTTGGGCCGACCGTCCAGACGAATCCTGCAAACGCACCGCCTGAAAACGCACTTTTTTGAAACCAGGTCTCAGGGTGAAAAAATCGGAAAACGGCTCTCGTTTGGCTTCGTATGGATGGTAAATACGGATCCGTATCGATGATATCATCGTCACACCCCTCTTTTACACCTTCTACCACAGCCGCCGCTGACACACACAACTGCGGTGAAGCGAGCATGTCCCATCTCCGTGGTCAAACCATAGACTGTTAATATTACAGTCTATGGGTCAAACCAGCTCACTTCATCTAAATACTGTGTCTCTGCTCCCTGACCGTTCCCTCTGGATTCTACACAAGATATATTGCTAACGTTATGAAGCTAACGTTAAACATCGCTAAAGTAGCTGACCGCTCCAGCAGTGAAGTAACGTTAACGTTAGCTGCTATGGCTATCTGTTTATAAAGTGGAAGTAGACAACTTATCAACTAGCTAGCTAATCTGTCTGCTTATAAACTCCTTGAACGGATTATAGTACCTTTTACCACGGCTTATTGTAGAAAGGCTACTGCAAGAAAAACGTATAGATTATTAAAAAGACATCATTCATGGATCATTGATGTTTGTTTGACTGCCGATGTTAGAGCTAACTAACGTTAGCGCGCTAACGTTAGCTCGCTGCTAGCACGCTGCAATCTTGCAAAATAAAAAGCAATCCAACAGCACATTATACAATATAAACAAAGGCCTTTATAAAATGAGCCGTGGTAAAAGTTAATATAGTCCACGGATGTATTAAGAGAAAATGATAATCTAGCTAGTCGGTTGTGTTGGGAAGTGGACAGGAAGTGGAAGTGACTATGCTCTTCTTCTCCGTTTTTTGGTGAATTTCTGTAGCAGAAACAGCGCCGCCTATAGGCCTGGCATATGAAGTAGCGTGTTGAGTCATTTACAAGTGGATTCATTTGGACGCAACTATTCTTGAAACGAATCCAGGGAAGACGGTTAAAAAAAAGATCGTTTTGGTACGTGTGGACGTGGCCTTAATTGCCTTTTTTTACGGCTGGTGCACGAAGTCGTAAATCTTCCGCACGGATGATTATTACTAGCGCACAAGAGGTGTGTGCTTCTGCGGACACAACACAAGAACAGACATAAACACAAGACTGACTGACGAGACAGGCGAGAGAAAATCACAGAAAGTTTGGGACCATTTTAAGCTGCAAACATGCTGCTACATCACCTCTGTAACAAACCTCCAGAGTACTCATCCATTCCACGGAGCCAACCCGACACAAGAAGGTAGCTAACGTCTGCTGCTCTCGTCCACCGCGCTGTTTACAACACTAGCCTACAGCATGCTACTCTGCTAACAGCCATGTTTTACCAACAAGCTAAAATGAAAGCTGTCGGTTTGTAGTCTAACTGTTTATTAGTTTGCTTCTAATCTTTGGAAATGTAGCTGCTGCCGGAGACAAACCGGCTCCTCCCCCCAGCATGGCTACTTAATATGCACGTGAATGACGTCATCATGCATTCTTTATTCTTTCACCTCACCATAGATATGTCTATAATGCTCATCACTGTGTATTGGGCTTCTGGAAATGTGTCCCCCAGAACAGTGTAGTTGAGTAGCCCTGCTGTAAACCCTCTGGTCAGTGAACAGCTCTTTTGCTACTACTATCTCTGTATGGATGTGATATGATGTATAACAGCTGTATACTACTATCTCTGTATGGATGTGATATGATGTATAACAGCTGTATACTACTATCTCTGTATAGATGTGATATGATGTATAACAGCTGTATACTACTATCTCTGTATAGATGTGATATGATATATAACAGCTGTATACTACTATCTCTGTATGGATGTGATATGATATATAACAGCTGTATACTACTATCTCTGTATGGATGTGATATGATATATAACAGCTGTATACTACTATCTCTGTATGGATGTGATATGATATATAACAGCTGTATACTACTATCTCTGTATGGATGTGATATGATATATAACAGCTGTATACTACTATCTCTGTATGGATGTGATATGATGTATAACAGCTGTATACTACTATCTCTGTATAGATGTGATATGATGTATAACAGCTGTATACTACTATCTCTGTATGGATGTGATATGATATATAACAGCTGTATACTACTATCTCTGTATGGATGTGATATGATGTATAACAGCTGTATACTACTATCTCTGTATGGATGTGATATGATGTATAACAGCTGTATACTACTATCTCTGTATAGATGTGATATGATGTATAACAGCTGTATACTACTATCTCTGTATGGATGTGATATGATGTATAACAGCTGTATACTACTATCTCTGTATGGATGTGATATGATGTATAACAGCTGTATACTACTATCTCTGTATAGATGTGATATGATGTATAACAGCTGTATACTACTATCTCTGTATGGATGTGATATGATATATAACAGCTGTATACTACTATCTCTGTATGGATGTGATATTATTTCTATCTTTGTTGTCGGTCTGGCTCAGGTTAAACTCTTTGTGAAACATGAACAAACACATGAATGCCACAGAACTTTCTTTTATTTTCCAGTTTAACCGTCAGTTATAACGGAAAAAGAACCTAAATAAACTACTTTAACGTAGATTTTCTTCAGGGCTTTATTACGTGGTATCGGATCGGTGCATAAACTCCAGTACTTTCCGATACCAGCGTTTTAGAAAGTATCGGAACATCTCTAGTTGATACCAACACACAGGCCGAAACACAAACACACATGGACCTTTTTCACAGCAGACATGTTGACTTGTCATCGTAGGAAATGCACAGCTGACGTTGATCACCTTAACGATGGCTCAGTTCCATAACCGGGGCTCCGTCTGGCGCTTAGCGCCGCCCAAGATGATTGTGATTGGTTTAAAGAAATGCCAATAAAGCAGAGCATGTTTTTCTCCCATCCAGGAATGCTGTGTGGACTAGCCAGACCTTCCTCCGCAGCGCTGTGGAGGAAGGTCGGTTTTCGTCCAGCAGTCCCACCTGGATGGTAAATGCCGTATAGACAGATTCTAACAAACGTAGACTCTGCAGATAGTTTTAAAGGTCGGCTTCAGTGTGAATGAAAATCCGAAGATAAAATGAACAGAAATCGTTGAAAGCTATTTTTATGGCTATGAATAGACTAAAAATGGCCGATCGTGACATCACCCGTCCCACCTGTTCCCAAAGCCAACCTGACGCTGAATGTTTGTTATTCCCGTTTCACAGATACCTCAAGTATCTGACGAAGAAGTACCTGAAGAAGAACAATCTTCGGGACTGGCTCCGCGTCGTGGCCAACACCAAGGAGAGCTACGAGCTCCGCTACTTCCAGATCAACCAGGATGAAGAGGAGGAGGAAGACGAAGATTAAATTCACAATTCATCAGATTTTGTACATTTAAATAAATGTTGTTTACAGTACAGAAGCGGTGTGCAGAGTGTTTTCCTTTGGAGATTTAGCTAAAATCGCTACAGCAAACCCAGACTCCATTTAAATGAACATTTATCATCATTTTATCATCCTTAAACACACTTCAAAGTCAACAAACTAAATCTCAAAAGCTGCCATTGGTTCATCTTTCCACTGTTCCAACATCAGCTGGTTTGGTTGAAATAAATCCTTAATTCACCAATTTACATGTGGAGATATGCTGGCTCTATACACGCTAAAAGTCCTGATTATTTACATGGAGTCTGGTGGAGTTTGGTGATGGAGATTTCGGAGCTGTTTCAATGTAACCCTCCGGTTGTCCTCCGCTCAAATTTGACCCATTTTCAAAAAAATTCTATCAGAAATTTGGGTTTCTTTTAACCAAATTGTCAAAACAAATAACGTGGATGGTTCCCTACAACGCTCTTCACAAGTTAAATGATAAGTTCACTACTTTCATTGAATTTGGGGGTTTAATTTTAAAGCATTTGAAGAAAAGAACGTTGAAAAAAAAAATACCATTTTTGGACAAAGCTTAAAAAAACAACAAAGAAAAATGTCAAAAAAGTGCAGAAACAAATGGCAAAATGTGGGAAAAAAAGTTTTGATTTCAAATCTTGACCCAGAAAAACTAAGTTGCTTGGTCGATGGGAAGACAACACGAGGGTTAAACAGGGTTTCTACATGTTTCACAAAGTCAAATTTAAGACCTTTTTAAGACCATTATGAATGAAATTTAAGAAATCTCACAACTTCATTAAAAAAAGTCAGATGTCTTGAGTCCAGAAACATTGAAACAATTCCCTAATTTACCTCGTTGGCATTATAGGACGGTGTCTGGATTGGCTGCCGTATACAGTGCTGCTCATAAGTTTAGGAACCCTCACTAAAGTTGACTAGAAAGAGGAATAAAAAAGTAATTTTTTGGATATTGATCTTAATGCCTTGATTAAAAAAAATGAGGAAAAATCCAACCTTTTAAGGACACCAATTTTCTTTGTGAATGAATAATGTATCGTAAATAAATAAATGTTCTTCCTTCTCCTTAAAATACACGGGGCATAAGTCAGTCCACCCCTATGTTAAATTCCCATAGAGGCAGGCAGATGTTAATTTTTGTGATGTGATGATGTGGGGGTATGGTTTAGGGTATTTTAATTGTATTCCATTTTTTTTGTCACTTTTTTAGTGATGTCAATTTTGTCGCTTTTTCCTTTGTTTTTTTCTTCACCTTTTCCCAATTGTTTTATCACTTTTTTTTGTCACCTGTGGCGATGTTTCTGATAGTTTTGTCACTTTTTTCCCGATTCTTTTGACACTTTTTTAAAAATGTTTGTAGCATATTTTTTTTGCATTTTTGTAGCTTTTTCCAACATTTGTCACTTTCCAACATTCTTTTGTCATAGTTTGGATATAGAAAGGGTCAAATTTAAAAAAGGTTAAAAAAGCAATTAATACAAGATATAGAACATGTGGAGAAGTCAAGACAACAAAATCAATTCACATGAATCTTTATTTAACCATTTCAATGAAAAAAAATAAACCCAGAGAAATGTCACCATAAAAAAAGAAAGCAGTACAGGTGAGAGGAAACACCCCCCCCTCCCCCTCCCTCCTCTGCTGTTTTTAAAACAACGACATGCCTTCGTTCCCGACACACCTTGATATATTTAGAGACAGTGCATTATCGGTTCTAAAAAGTCCTGACCTGCTCGTGAAACCGCTTTGAGCGTTGGAACGGTTATTACTCAAAATTAGAAAATAAAACAAAAGGAAAGACAAGAACCTAGCGAGAGAACCGGGATCTTGGAAGAACAGACGTGTGCATCCTGGACGCAAACGCTGGAAGAAAAATTAAAATAAAAAAAAAAATAAGAGGAATGTAACCATCGAGTGAAGTGCACTAAACTCAGAAAAACAACGTTCCAAATCCTGATTGTAATCTGTGGCAGCTGCACATACACACTCACTCACACACTCACCAACACACATACACACCTTTCTCATACTGCACTTAAAGTGATCAGCTGATCCTCCGAACAACACTAACAAGACTTCCATACCCTGAACGTACACGTAGAAAAAGGCACAGGTATGGAGTTATTGGTCTTTGAAAAACCCCCAGTAGGAAAAAGACTGAGGGTCCCGTTGTAGCACCCGTAAAATGTCACAAACAACTTTATCATTTCATATACTGCAACAAAGAAAAAAAACAACAACAACAGAACAAAACATGAATGTTTGGCTGTATTACAAAACGGGAAAGGTATTTTTTTTTTTTGTCTTTTTGTTTTGTTTTTTTAAATATAGGGAAGCACGACTCTACTACTAGGTGGGAAGTGCTTTGAGCAAACTGCTGCTCGTTTACTCGCCGTGGGAAGTGAAGATATCTCGCCGTACGAGGAATCGGTCCGTCTCCAGTCCCCCGTTTTTCTCAGGTTTTCAAATCGGTGTAGAGCCAGCGTGCTGTAGCGGAGATGTGTGGAGTCATCCTTTTTTCCGAGCCTCAGCCGTCCCCACTGGTACGCCGGCGGTGGCTGCCGAGCATCGCCGGAGGGGGGGGGGGTGGGGAGGTGTTGCTGTGGGGACGCCCCCCCCGGTCACAGCGTCCGGGGGTTGTACTCTGGCAGCTTTTTCAGTTTCTCCTTCTCCTGCTCGGTGTCCTGCCGGGCGATCACCAGGGAGTGGCAGTAGCCCATCACCACCTGCAGCAGCAACAACATCAACAACATCAACACGGCACTCAGTGAGCTTTCTCCTAACGTACCGCTGTACGTTTCACGGCTTCAGCCAACTCTGACATAGCATCTCAAACACCAGGTCTGATAAATACACACATACCCCCTTTTTCCACCAAGGCAGAGCTGGTGCTGCTTCGGAGCCAGAGCCTATAGTTTCAAATCGGTTCTTTGTTTTTCGACCACCAAAAGCATCGGCTCCGAACCGGTAGAAGTGGTTCTTAATGGTGCGTTCTTTTTGTCCACCGAAGTCGATCTACGGGTCGTTTTCTGGAGTTACGAACCAAAAGTTGCAAAAAGAGCGCCCACCCCGGGGTCGTATATATACGACTCGTCAAGTCATCTGAACTCAGAGGACCCCGAGTTCACTTTCAAATATGGCTACGTCGTGCATCACACGTAGTAAACATTGTGGTTTTCTACAATTTTAAGCACTTTAGTCGTTGTTGTAACCAAATGAAGAAGTCGTACACATAGCACTGTATACTGCTACCTATAGGCATGTCTCTACAGTCTTATTAGGAGTTAAACATAGTGCTGTATACTGCTACCTATAGGCATGTCTCTACAGTCTTATTAGGAGTTAAACATAGTGCTGTATACTGCTACCTATAGGCATGTCTCTACAGTCTTATTAGGAGTTAAACATAGTGCTGTATACTACTACCTATAGGCATGTCTCTACAGTCTTATTAGGAGTTAAACATAGTGCTGTATACTACTACCTATAGGCATGTCTCTACAGTCTTATTAGGAGTTAAACATAGTGCTGTATACTGCTACCTATAGGCATGTCTCTACAGTCTTATTAGGAGTTAAACATAGCGCTGTATACTGCTACCTATAGACATGTCTCTACAGTCTTATTAGGAGTTAAACATAGTGTTGTATACTACTACCTATAGGCATGTCTCTACAGTCTTATTAGGAGTTAAACATAGTGCTGTATACTGCTACCTATAGACATGTCTCTACAGTCTTATTAGGAGTTAAATACCGCCTGATTAGTTATTTTGGAGCTTGTGCAGCTGAAATTGGCTAGAGACACTCGGTTGCTATATGACAACAATGGCTTTAAGCCGAGTCTGGAGCAGAAAGCGGAGCAGTAGCCAACCCGCGGTTATTCGTTTTTCGACACGGATGTGACGTCACACTCGAGCTACTAGTCGCGATTACAAGACAAAGAACGCACCATAAGTAGCACCAAATCAGAGGAGGAAACGAGCTGCTTCCTTGCACTATAAAGGCGAGCCGCGCGAACACGTTGGATCCTCTGAGTTTGGATGCAGATGTCGGTCCGCAAAGCCACGAACGTCACCAGCAAAGCAACGTCTGCCATTGTTGTTGGTGTGTTTGCGTTTGGCCCCGCCGCGCTGGCGTTGCTGGGAAAGATGAGACGTTATACAGTGACGTAAGACCTGGCTCTGTGCCGGCTCTTCAGCCTGTGGAAAAGCAAACCGGTTCTTCGGAGGCTCGTCAGTCGAACCAACTCCGAACCGGCACTAGCTCTAGCTCTGAACCAGCACCTGGTTCTTGTTGGTGGGAAAGGGGTAACAGAGGGCTTTCAGATACACACTCGGGGAACCCTTTACTCGAAGGCATCTACATAAGAGTGACATGACACTGTCATGAACACATGAACTCTAAACATAACAAAAACTGAATGACACGTACTGACAGAAGCGTTCTGTCATAAACGTTTATGACTGGTTTATAATGTTTAAGACACGTTCATGACAGTTTCATGTCACTCTTATGTAGATACCTTCAAGTAAAGTAACTCATGCTTGTATACGTGTGTGCGTGTCTGTCTGCCTGCCTGCCTGCCTGCCTCTCTCCATGCGCCTTATCGCCCGTCTGGCTGACACAGCCGAGAAGTCAAGACAGCCAAAAATCACCATAACTCTAGGGGTTTTATTTTGAAATCTGTTTTATTGTGTAAAGCATCCGGCTGTGCTGTGGCCTTCCTGTATGCGATTAGCTGCCCTGCCGGACACATTCGCTAACAGCTCGCGGAAGAAATAGAGGAGACGCCAAAACAACTGATAGCCACCGCTCCATGCCTGACCGCAGCCGCTACACGCTAGCCTGACAAGCCAGACCCACATCCAGATGTTGGGTCTGGGAACTCACCATTGGTCAGGGCTCAATCCGAGGGGCGGGATAACAGGTGTCTTTCAAATTCCCCTCTGCACACAATAGGATAGAGCTCCAACCAATCAGAGCAACAAAGAAGGTAGCGGAGCTAGCTGATAGATTAAACTTTAAACTCCGAACACATCTTCCTTTTTTAAGAATGACTTCAGTACCATTCTTTGTTCTTTTCTCAAAGAAAAGCTGAACTCCAAGTCTTCCAGAGGTTCGCTGTTTCCAGCAGCAGCAGCCATAAGCCCCGCCCACCGACTCTATACACGATGTGATTGGCCTGACAAGAGTTTGGTTTTTCTAGCTCGCAAGTCAACGCATAGTGCCTGGACCGACCCTGGCTGTGAAATTAATTTGCTGCCGCTAGGGTGCGTTTAGATTTCTAGGCTAAGCTACACGCCTGATTGTAGCCAGTGTGGCCAGACAGATTGGATAACATGGACGCCCAAATTAAAATAGCTTAGCTCCATGGGGCTTCATGGCCGTCGTTAATGCGGACGAAAAACCCAAACGGAGAGAGCCAACGGTTGTGTTTTTCTGCCGGATGTCTCAGTGTGGACATTCTCTAAGTGGCGTGGTTCGGAGCGGATCAGATCGGATCAGATCCTCCGACCGAGGTGGATTTACCTGCTCGATGTAGATGCCGTCCAGGGTCTTGACCTCCTGGGCAGTGGTGGAGGATTTGGGTTTGCTGTCGCCGTATCCCTGAAGGACAAAAAACAAAAACACAATCAGCGTTGGGCTTCGGACTCTATCGCCGGTTTTTAATAGAGATGGTCCAATACCATTTTTTGCTTCTCGATACCGATTCTGATACCTGAACTTGTGTATCGGCCGATACAGAGTACCGATCTGATACCAGCGTGTCATATATTTTAACAGCTGTATACTACTATCTCTGTATAGATGTGATATGATATATAACAGCTGTATACTACTATCTCTGTATAGATGTGATATGATATATAACAGCTGTATACTACTATCTCTGTATAGATGTGATATGATGTATAACAGCTGTATACTACTATCTCTGTATGGATGTGATATGATGTATAACAGCTGTATACTACTATCTCTGTATGGATGTGATATGATATATAACAGCTGTAAACTACTATCTCTGTATAGATGTGATATGATATATAACAGCTGTATACTACTATCCCTGTATGGATGTGATATGATATATAACAGCTGTATACTACCATCTCTGTATGGATGTGATATGATATATAACAGCTGTATACTACTATCTCTGTATGGATGTGATATGATATATAACAGCTGTATACTACCATCTCTGTATGGATGTGATATGATATATAACAGCTGTATACTACTATCCCTGTATGGATGTGATATGATATATAACAGCTGTATACTACCATCTCTGTATGGATGTGATATGATATATAACAGCTGTATACTACTATCTCTGTATGGATGTGATATGTGATATTATTTCTATCTTTGTTGTCAGTCTGGCTCAGGTTAAACTCTTTGTGAAACATGAACTAACACAAACAAGGAATGCCACAGAACTTTCTTTTATAGTTATAACGAAAAAGAACAGAAATAAACTAACGTAGATTTTCTTTAGGACTTTATTATGCGTATCGGAGCATAACCTCCAGTACTTCCCGATACCAGCATTTTAGGCAGTATCGGAGCCAATACCGATACTGGTATTGGTCTATCTCTAGTTTTTAATATCCGTAAACGGTGTGGCATCATTTCCTGTAAAGAGGCGCCGGGTCTTACCAGCTCTCCAAACGTGGGAGAGGGGCCCCAGCTGATCATACTCTCGTCTGCAGCGATGATGATGCTCGTCTTCCTGTTTAAAAAACACACAAAAACGCTCCGTCAGACACCACACAGCGAAGAAGCGACTGCACCAGGGCTGCCACTAACTATTATTTCCATCCTTTGATCATCTGCATAGATGGGTTAGTTGTTCGGTTTATAAAACGTCAGATAACAATCTATCTTTTGGTCGACAAAATGTCAGAATTTAGTGGGGAAAAAACTAAGATATTTAATTTAATTGTATATTGCAACGAGCAAACACTCACATCTGGGAATGTTTGTATTTGTTACTTAAAAAAATATTACTCAACCCTTGTGTTGTCTTCCCGTCGATCGTGCAATAGGGCTGTGCAATTAATCAAAATTTAATCGTGATTATGATTTTGGCTCCCAACGATCACAAAAAACAGAATAATCGAGAAAAACAATTATTTAGCTCATTACGTTTTCCAAGTAGGCCTAAACTCTTATTTTCTGTGTGTTCTGAATGAAAAAATTAAGTTTCAATAGGAAAAGTATTGAGGCAAAGTTTTTTTTTTTTTTACTGTTTTTCGTTTTTAAATCGTGTCAAATTATCGTGATTTCAATATTGACCGAAATAATCGTGATTATGTTTTTTTCCATAATCGAGCAGCCCTACCGTGCACTTTGGTTTTCTGGCTCAAAATTTTAAATTTAAACTTTTATCCTCAATGATTGGTTGTCTTTTTCGACACTCGTAGCTTTGTCCCTTTTTGTGGCTTATTTTTTTCACGTTTATTTTGTTTTTGGTCACTTTTACCTTTTGTTTCAAAATGCTATTTGGATAAAACACCCAAATTCAATGAAAGCAGTGAACTGATTATTTATTTGACTTGTGAAGAGCGCCGTACGGAACCATCCACGTTACTTTTCTTTGACAATTTGGTTGAAAGAAACCTGATATAGGCACTTTTAAAAATGGGAGGAGTTTGGTGTTTTAAAGGAACACGCCGACTTATTGGGAATTTAGCTTATTCACCGTAACCCCCAGAGTTAGACAAGTCCATACATACCCTTCTCATCTCCGTGCGTGCTGTAATGCTGTCGGACGGCTCCAGCAGCATCAGGCCAGCACAGAACATGCAGGTGAATGGTTCCAGTAATCCTACTGCTCCCAATAAGTGACAAAATAACGCCAACATGTTCCTATTTACATGTTCTGATTTGTAGAGTTACAGCGTGTACAAAAAACAACGTAACATGAGACACAGCCGTCTTCTAACTGTAAACAAACCGGGAACTATATTCTCAGGCGGAAGAATATAGTACTTGGCCGGAGTGATATGCTTGCAGCAAGCCTGTCTGAGAATATAGTTCCCGGTTTGTTTACTGTTAGAAGATGGCTGTGTCTCAGGTTACGTTGTTTTTTGTACACGCTGTGACTCTACAAATCACAACATGTAAATAGGAACATGTTGGCGTTATTTTGTCACTTTTGTCACAATTCGGAGCAGTAGGCTAGTTGGAACCAGTTACCTGCAGGATCTGTGCTAAGCTAAGCTAATGCTGGAACCGTCAGGCAGCGTTACAACACGCACGGAGATGAGAAAGGTATGTATGGACTTGTCTAACTCTGGGGGTTACGGTGAATAAGATAAAGTCCCAATAAGTCGGCGTGTTCCTTTAAGCCCCCCCGACATCGCCTTCCAGGCAGCGCGGCGATTGTTATGTTCAGGGTTAAGGTGAAGGTTAGCTGCCTGGAAGGCGACGTTGGGGGTTTAAAACACCATGGAGCCCAATTGGACCCGAGGACAACAGCAGGGTTAATCAAGTATCAAAATACTTTGAATCTTTCGTTAGTCGACTAATTGTTTCAGCTCTAAAAAAAACAAAAAAACAACAAACATTTAATTTGCTTTAAAGTCGGACCGACAGGAGCAGCACCTCCTCACATTTGAGAATCCGGAAACATCACATTTTCTTTGTTTCGCTCAAAAGAAAAATGCCTAAACGCAGTGTTTCCTCTGTTGATTTGAGCGTGGCGGCCCCCCCCACGGTATCAGAAACAAGGCTGCGTTGTTAGAACGCATGTCGGAGAACATTTGTATTTGAGGTATTGTTTCCATGCTGAAGTAGCTACACTGCATTAAGATTATATAATTAATAGTGGGTTTATTGTTAGTTGCTGCAGAATGCTTAGTCTATATGTCAAGATCAAAGTTGGCCTATACAGTAACTCAAAAAATACAGTTCAATCACAACTGAGAATGTGAATAGAGGTGAATACATATCAGTTTGTGTTGCAGCAAAGTGTCAGTTATGTTTCATGGGGGCGGGGGGGGGGTGTTCGGACCTGCCCCCACTGCTATAAAAAAAATAAAAAAAATCCTAAAAAGGAAACACTGCTAAACAATTGATTGTCAAAATAGATGCAGATTAATTTAATAGTTGAAAACAAATTGATTCACTGATTAATCTCTGCAGCTCTATTATTATTATTATTATTATTATTATTATTATTATTATTATTATTATTATTATTATTATTATTATTATTATTATTATCCAACAGTGTCTAAAAAAAACCCTGAATGTGCCTTTAATGTGCGACACAGAGTAATGTCCTTTGCGCGGATGAAAAAATAATAAAAAACACACTCGCCACGTCACACAGAGAGGTGCTAACGAGTAACGCCGGCACTCACCCACACGCCACGCTGCGGATCTTCCAGCCACACAGATCCTGCACGACTTTGGGGTACATGGTGGACTCTCTGGAAGTGTTCGTCACGCCCCAGAAAAACAGCCCGCCTGCAAACACAACACGATCACACATCTAAGTACACAAGTACAGCGGCACACAAACAGCATCATTTACTGTCAGACATGACTCTGACCCGACTTTATAGCCAATAGGTAAACCGTGTGTGCAGTCAATCGATTTAAATATTTACTCAAACTAGTATTATTTAAATGATTGTCCATAGTTTTACTCGCTATTCCTCACACATTTATCTGTTCTAGATGTACTTTGAGGTTCCACTAGGAGTTCGTTTTGAGGCCCACCGGACTAGGGCTGCACGACGTTTTGTTTCGTCGTCTGCATCGCGATGTGCGCGTGGCGGGGGCCAGCGTGTGGATGTGACGTAGCGTTAGTCCGAAGCGGTGCGTTATGGGAAGTGAAGCTCTCACGTGTGTAGTAACAGTACCGTAAGCGCCAGCTGCCGCTGACAGTGTTACACATACTTTCCCATGGGTAGCGAAGCTACAGTAGTCACTGTTTTATGGTCGCTGCAAAGACGTAATAAATCACCCGATTAATGATTAATGCAATGTTATCACGACGTCTCCCGACCATTTTTCACCGCAGAAAGCTGCTACCAGCCAGGCTAAAGCTAATATAGATAGGCCGGCTACACACTGCCTGAGTGGCGTGTCAGCTGCGTGGCGTTTCTGTTGCGGTGGATTTTTCTAAGTCTTTACCCACCAGAAACATATCTGACGTGGCGCTGCTGCTATGCTTGTCTGGACACATGTAGGTTTCCCATTGATAAAATTAAATACCACGTTAAACATAAACTGATCTGATTACAGCAAAGACAACATCTGCAGTATTGAATGCAAAATAGGCTCCAGAATATTTCCTTCTGGACTGATGTGCAATATTAGAAAATTTTATATTTTATATTTTATTTATTTATATATATATATATATATATATATATATATATATATATATATATATATATATATATATATATATATATATATATATATATATATATATATATATATATATATATATATATATCTGCATTTATGTCCAAACCTAGAGAATTTCAAACATCAACATGTCATTTATTAATATGTATTTGTGTCAACATGACATAAAACACCTTTTTGTATTCTATTTTGCCTGAAAACACTTCCAACACGCTGGCGTATCGCGTGAAAAATATTTCTATTTCTAGCATGCACACGTTTTCGGAGACGTGCGTGTCACGCAGGCAGTGTGTAAGCTCTAACCGGTTAACACGGGAGCCGAAATAAAAACGGACACGCCACGCAGCCAGTGTGTAGCCGGCCTCAGCCTAAAGAAACAAGGCGTCTGCCCAATTAACATCATGGTTCGGAGCCACGAAGCTGGAACGTAAAACTAATTTACAACAGCAGTCTGTTTGTGATACAACGTAATTTACACTGATATAAGTGCTCTTGGATACACAGTTTGTCGCTAGTGTGTGTGTGACATGTAGGTGCTGCATGGACAGCAAACAACCAATCACAATCAATGTTGATCAATTTATCAAAACAACCAAAGCAGGCCCCGCTAGTCGACCACAACCTGAAATTTGGAGGAGGAAGCGACCTGCATGCATTATTAATATCATTCGCTTTAGCCTGCATCGTATTACATAGTATTGTATGAATACAATGGTGTCATGTGACTCAACCAGTGTATTTAACCATCTAATGTCCCTCTCCAAAATCACTTCAGAAGAGCAGTCACAGCGCTTACCTTAATTGTGATCATTTTTTAAACTAGACCACTATGTAACCGAGCCTAATGAGTCAGACCGTGTCCAGAAATCGCGCTCTCGTCTTACCCATTTCACTGACCGCGAAGGAACACTGGTAGCCCGAACAGATCTGACTGGCGCCGCGTCCAGGAAAGTCAAACAGTTTGACCAGACGAGGAACCATCTCGTCCTTCGGCTCCGTGTGACCTAGACGCCCGTAACCACCGAAACCCCAGCTGAACACGCGCTTCTGGGAGTCCAGCACCAGCTGCAAACACACACACACACACACACACACACACACACACACACACACACACTTAATGCTTCGTCTTAAAGGGTAACTTCTGTTTTTTTCCAACCTGGACCATATTTCCCTATGCGTTTGTGTCTAAGTGACTGATGGCAACAACAATTGGTCCAGTATTAAGTGAGATCGCTGCAGTCGGCAGCGGTGAAACAAGCTACAGTGTAAGTTAACAGGACAATTGTAAAGCTTGTATTTACCTTCACAAAAGTGCTGACAGCCGCTGACAGACTCAGATTAATATTCTAAGTTCCTGACATCATTATGGGAAGGATTTCTAAGGAGGTCGACCCTTCTGTTAAAAGACTAAAGATCTTTGGCCTTCGGCCGAACCCCCAAAAATCTGGATTCGGCGCGTCCCCTAAATGAAACCAACGAGAGCACTCTCTCACCGTGTGGTTGCAGCCGCAGGCCACATCTCGGACCACCACGTTGGGCACCGGCGTGACCTGGCCGTCCTTTGACTTCTCGATGAAGATGGCGACGCGGCGAGGGATGAGCTCACAGTCGAACTCGATGCGCTGGGCGCGGGCTATGAACTTCCCGTCGCTGTTGTGACCTGCGATATGAATATGAGAGAGAGAGAGAGAGAGAGAGAGAGAGAGAGATTTATTTAGGGCGATATGGAGAAAAATCACACATCACGATATTCTTCACCAAATATCCCAATGATGATATTGTAGGGTTGACAACTGGTGCTTTAGCAAAATATTTTCACCATGAGAGTTATGATAAATAATCACCAGTAATGTGGATATAATGACTAAGTGGAGTGAAAGCAAATAATAGAACAGCTAGAACAGTCTGGTAAGTTCAGAAAAGGACATCACTTTACTGCAATATGTACAGTGGCTTGCATAGGTTTACACACCCATGCTAAAGTTGACTGAAGAGGAATAAAAAAATAACTAAATCATCTTTTGGAAATTGATCTTAATGCCTTAATAAAACAAAAGAATTACGAAAGATCCAGCCTTTAAGGGCACCAATTTTCTTTGTGAATGAATAATGTATCAAATAAATAAAATACAGGGGCCATAATTATACATACCCCTATGTTAAATTCCCATAGAGGCAGGCAGATGTTTATTTTTAAAGGCCAGTTATTTCATGGATCCAGGATACTATGCATCCTGATAAAGTTCCCTTGGCCCCCCCACGTCATCACATACCCTTCACCATACCTACTGATTGGCATGGGGTACTTTCCATAAAATCATCTTTCAATGCAAATCAAACCAGCTATTAGGCTAACTGAAATAAAACCATGCCAATCTCAAAACGGAAACCTTTGGCGACACAGACGCCAACGTTTCTCCGTCTGATTGGGTCTTATCGGTCACAACGTTTCGTTCTCTGAGTATAAGCTACTTAAAACACACTTTAAAACAGAGTTGTCACATTAATGTCTGTCTGTCGTGAGCGTACCCAGCTGTCCGTACTCGGGGCAGCCGAAGGAGTACAGGTTTCCTTTGCAGTCCACCACCATGCTGAATTCGGCACCACAGGCCACCTTCACCAGCGGCTGGCCGTTGTAGCAAATCTACGAGAGCGAGAGAGAAGGAAGACATCAAGAAGCCACTCTAACAAGCTTCCTACGAAGCATCCGATAGATTTGGTGGCCAAAGTACATTTTCGGTGGCCCAAATGTAAACATTTAAAAACAAAAACAAAGAAGACATTTAATGCAACTGAACACAGCCTTATACCTGTAACACTTCCACAAATAAAAAGAGACAGAATGAGAATATATAATTATGTATTCAAATTGAAAACTAAAGTTCTTTGTAAACAGTTATATTGTCTCACAATCTCTTCTTCAGTCCGTTAGGATCTGTTGTGTCCAGTAGTGCTCACAGACAGGGTTGGAGGGCTAAGGCTAACTCCTTATTGGCTAATCTCGTTCCACTTCAGGAAATTCTGCCAGATGCATGTATTTTCCGTTTCCTTCTGCTTTCTTTGTGATGGAATTTTAAATTTATGAGGATAAATTTATGAGGACTATTGTTTTCTCTCGCACGACTATTTTCAGCGGCTCTGTGCAGAGCTTAGCACCGCCCATGACAATTGTGATTGGTTTAAAGAAATGCCAATAAACCAGAGCACGTTTTCCTCCCATCCCCCAGATGCTGTGTAGACTAGCCAGACCCTCCTTCAGCGCACTTTGAACGAGGGTCTGGAAAAGCGAGACTATATCCCCCCCGACTCATTTCCTGGTTCTTCTTCTCCATCAACAACATGAGATCATGAGAGGGTTAACTTCTCCTGCTCCAGACCTCCCACCGTGGTCAGAAAGAACAGGAGAAGACTCTTTGGTTCTCACTAGGACTCTAGAGTCACTACTCACTCTGAAGCTAATCGCTGTCACTCTCTCACTTCTCCCTCTCTCTCTACCACACACACAGACACACTCTCTTCAGGCCGCTTACGTAGGCTACGGAGAAAGCTCTGCATGGAGCTTCCACAGAACCATGAATCACGCTTTAGACGTAGCCATATTTCCAAATCTCTAGTTGGAATTAGAAAAAGATGTATTGCCAGGTAAGTGGCACATACGAGGAATTTGCCTCTGTTGAAGGTCCATACATATAAAACATATTTATAGAATAATATGAAATAAACAAACAAATAACACATAAATAGAACTATTTAACATTTAGAAAAAAAAAAAGGCTGTATAGCGTGACTGCAGGGTGCTAAATAGTTAGCTTTTAGCACTGACTTAATGGAGTCCTATAGCTATTTTAAATTCTCAATTTCACTATTCTGCCATGATTCTGTTATCACAGATATTATGGTGCTCTACATTAATGCTGCCATCGGTCTGAGACTGGCCCCACGGGGCTAAACACATTTTTGTGGGGGAAACCCTGGAGCCCCATCTGTTCCCCGGCTCTACAGTGTGTGCCGAGTGCGACGGTGATGGCGTACCGGTGCTGGGCTGAGGACTGCGTCGGTCTGGTTGCCTTGGCCGAGCTGGCCCAGCTTGTTCTCGCCAAAAGAATATGCAGTGCCGTCCTCTGGGGGAAAAGAGAATGGCATCAGCAAAACACAGCAGCATATCACAACGCTCACATTCTGTCTGTTAATTAAGATCTGGACCCAAAAAGATATCATGGGACAGGTTCCCCTGCCACGGATGTTGATGCGTTTTCATCTTTGTACTATACAGGTATGTGTAATTGTTGTCTAACTCTGTGTGTGTTCTTTGTTTTGTGTTGCTCGGGAACGAATAATGAATTTCGGTGTAAACTTACAATAAAGTTGTATCATATCGCTTACAAAACAATTACAAATACAGAGAGCAACGGAAAGTTGATTACATCATTTTTGGAAATCTGCTGTTAATGTCCATTGAAATCAAACAACTTCTGCATTAAGTTATTATGACCCCAGAGTATGCTGCACTCCAACCAATGGCTACAACAGATGACCAATTAAAAAAAAAGCACTATGGGCGCTTTCACATCTATACGTATAGTGCGCTCAGAGATGGTCCAATACCATTTTTTTCTTTCCAATACAGTATTAGTGTGCTAAAAAATACACACATTTATCATGTTTTAACAGCTGTACACTACTATTACTGTATGGATGGGATATGATTGCTATCAGGTTAACTTTTTTTATAAAACATGAACATACATCTTTCTTTTATTGTCTGGTTTGACAGTCGGTCATAACGGAAAAAGAACAAAAATGTGTGTAATTAAGCTGAGGATTAGATGAGGTGAGCAACATATTGTCTGTTTGAGGGTATATTCATATTGTTTTAAAATTTCTGCTGTATTTATGACATTGCTACTGTTTTAGATTTATAGTGTATTTGTATTGATTTTTGTATATTAGGGTGCCTGTTAAGACCTGGCTAGGGACAACAGATGGAAACAAGCACTTGTAGCTAACTCTGGCTTGTTTACAGCAAGTAATTTGTCTGTTGATCAATGAGCATTGTCCCTATCAAATAAATAAATAAATAAATAAACTACTTTAAAGTACATTTTCTTCAGGTCTAAAATACGTGGTATCGGATCGATGCATAAACTCCAGCACTACCGATTCGAGACCAGCGTTTCAGGCGGTATCGGAGGCTTTTCCCGATACTGGTATCAGAAGACAGTAAACAGAACATCGTCGTGGCTCAGCCTACCTGTGAGTGCCAGGGTGTGATTGCGTCCACAGGCTGCAGCAACAATCACGTGCTCCGCCAGACCCTCGATTAACTTGGGAGCCTCCAGACGCTTGGTGTCGCCGTGTCCCAGCTGACCTTTCTCGTTGCGACCTGCAGAAGCCAGAAACCGAGAGCTCAGAGATGGATGACTCGCGCCGCTCTAGCCTCAGACACGGACTACGTTTACATGCACGTATTGCTCCGGTTGTTGCCCTTATTCCCCGAAAAGGCAAAATTAGGACTAATCTGTTCACATGGCTAATGAAAGTAAATATTCCTCTAATATTCCCGCTTACATGCTACCGTGCAAAACAGGATTTTTCTAAATTTTCCAGCAGTGGAGGACTTGTTGGACCGTGTGAACACAGCCTCCCTCTTACATTCCTTCAACCAGCTTCTTGAAAAGGTTTGTGCATATCCAAAAACCTGTTTATATCCAAGTCTTTGATAATGTTTAACGATAGCAGTGTTTCTCTGCCTTTTCTTTTTGGCCGTGCATCTCTACCGCAGCCCTGCAAACTGTTGGCTGATTGGTTTGTGTACAGTAGGGCTGCTGCCACCTCTTAGTCGATTAGTCGACTAATCGGTCGTTTTGGTCTTAGTCGACTAAGATTTCTTTAGTCGATTAGTCATTTTTTATGCTTATTCATGCTTAATTACTCATTTCCAAGAAACGTCTGAGCACATTTATGGTAAACACAAGATTTAAAGTGGTGCTTTTGCAGGATTAATTGTGGGGAAACTCAGTTTTACAGATGGTTAATTAACTACATTTATATTGTGCTTTTCTAGTCTTAACCACCTCTCAAAGCACACAGCTCTGTCGATTAAATCAACTAATCCATTAGTCGAGAAAATCCTATAAGTGTTAGTCGAAAAGAAGTTCTTTAGTCGAGGACAGCCCTAGTGTACAGCAACCATAGCAACGCGCAGAGCTCACCGTAAGCCCTAAACAGGCGAGAGGCCGTAAACTGTCACAAACTGTAAAAGCCCTGATTGAGACGTAGATTTGAAATGCGCTGGATGTCCAAAGAATGCCTCTAAAACCTGAATAATAACAGCTTATCTCACATGTCTTAATCGGAAAATGCTATACTGAGAAACAGGCCTTATTCTGTATATCCAAACGGAATATGACCTGTATCAAAGTCGGAATAATACTGGAATATTAGTGTGCATGCAAACGTACTCCGTGTGACACAAACCTGTTTACAAATCCACTTCCTTGCAGTCAGTAATCCCAGCTGTATTTCCTGGGTATAAACTCGTAACCGTACACAATATTTTAAATCAGGAACTTCATTTGCGGCCGAGTGCAGCGCGTCACTTACCCCAGCTCCACAGCTTGCCCTCGGTGGTCATGAGGAGACTGTGCGCGGCACAGGGACCAGACACCACACAGCTGACCTGAATATCATTCAGGCAGCCGTAGCGGTGAGGACCCCACAGATTCTGGCCCAGGTTGCGAAAAGCAGCTGCAGAACAGACACAGACCACACACATCATATGAATCAATAGGTTATCCATTTAATGACCGACCACACACAATCTTTCAACACCTGTCCCATGTTATTTTCTGCATCCTATTCCGTTCCTTGACCGCTGTCTGAGAGGAAATCATAATGTAATGCATCCTCGTAAACTAACCAAAGCCTCATACTTACCACTAAGGTTCTGACTTATTCTTTAAATAAAGGGGTTTATATTACTGGGGTCAGGATTCTCCTAATCCGCGATTCGAAGTTATTTTGAGGTCACAATATGGACAGAGAGGAAAAAAAAAAATACTCTGGGAATCATGCAGATCATGCTTCTGATTGAGCTAATTTCTAAATTTTCGATTCAAAATTGAAATCGTGACTTACTTTATATTTATAAAACTCAAATCTGCCTGTAGTCTAGCCTAGACTTCAAGGGCCCCAATGGAAAAAAAGTCTTGCGATTTTATTGCGATATCGTAATAAAGTCACAAGACTTGTTTTCCAGATATCATATCCTGATTAACTGGAGTACTTTAAGCGCACGTATTCTGCGTTATAATTCATCATATCACTCTTCACGTCAATAGTACTATGATGAGCTGTTAGTTACTAGAACCAAGCTAGATCACTTTCTCTTCATTCTTCTCCTCCTCAGCACCTGTTCATTAATGTTACAGCTGCCATTACACAAACATTTTGAAATAAAAGCCAAAATGCTGACTTCCTCCATAACCTCCCTAACTTTAGTGCAACAGCGTGCTGCGTCAGATGTCACTGTTATTCTTATTTTGTGCATGCGGGTCAGTTCGAAACCGCAAACAGTTCACACTGGAATCTGACATAGGCCACATTTTAAATGTGAACAGCCATACAAGAAATCTGATCGGAGCAAAAAAAATCCAAATTAAGCATTAAGACTTGCGGTGTGAACGTAGCCATAGTCGCCATTTATTTGAAAACAAAGGTGGTTCAAATCAAGACAAACTACTGCTACACTTCCACCAGAAGTGCTGAACATACCCAACTAATCCTTTATATGCAAGCACACTAGAAAATAATGATTTGAAAGTGTTTTGGTGCTCTGGTAGTCGCAGCATCTCGCCCATCCAGAGATAGTCTTTGTCTATGCAGCTGCTCCGGCTGACACCCCCACCCACCCCCCACCCTAACCCCCCTCTAGTCTCAACAAAGCGGAGTTATCAGCGCGTACCAGAGTGGAGAGGCGAGGGTGGAACAAGGCAACGCACAGCCTACCCCAGGCATCAGCGGGCCAACACGCATACATACGAAAAGACATTACTGTCACAATCAATTAATGGGATCTCACCGGGCTTTTAATCCATATGTGGCTTGTGCATACCCAAACAAAGAGACACGTATGCCCTAACATGTGGTCACCCTGAAGCTTGATTTATGGTTCTGCGTTGAAGCTACACTGTAGGTACGTAAGTAGGCACACGTAGATAAATTACGGACCCTACGCTGCAGCCGGACGTACATCTCCGCAGAAACGCAACTACACGCGGTCCGCTCGCTAGCGTCGCATTGGTCTCTACTCATTTCCGGGAGTTTTCCTCTTCATGAACAAGGACAAATGGAGGCCCTTCCTCTGGAAACCCAGCGTCAGAAAGAAAGAGAACGAGTGCATTTCCTTGTTTATTGAAGGGGGGCCTTTAACGGGATGGCTCGCACTGAACATCTTTTAAATCCCGACCAATCAATGACCAGGTCACCTTGTTAAGACTCCACACTACTTCCTGAAAAGTCTTCACAGGTGCATCTTAAAAAAAAGCCACCAGGCCAAGAGAGAACGTGATGTTAACTACTAACGTTACTTTGAATACTAACTTAACTAAATACATTACTTTACTACATCCATACCCAAAGGAAAAACTTTCCCCCAAGACTCTCTGACCCTTTATTATCACATCTAAATTGTTACTTTAAATGCAATTGCGTAGCTGAGATACAGTTAGCGAGGAAGCGTTTTGGCTCTGCACAGAGACCATGGTACCAAACATAACAAACCAAACTCCATATACACACTGCACGCAGTCACTGACTGACTGTTCGCCAAGAAATAGTTCCAGCATGTAACTACCTGAAAAACATGTTGACTCCTGTTCAAAAAGGTGACAGCTGCACTTGCTTTAAGTTAAGTTTCAAAATGTTATCACAAAAAAAAAGGCATTTCTTCTCACTGAAAAGGAGACACATGGCTTTACCATGCCAACGGCTTTCTTCTCTTGGCTTTAGAGATGATAATAGCTAGGGCTGGGTTAAAATAATCCATTCTCCAATTAAAATCAACCTTGGTTTGAGTGATCCGATATCGATCTTTTAGGGGGCTTTCGCACATCAAAGTCCAAACAAAAGGTCCGAGCCAAGGTTCCTGTTTTTGTTACACTGTATACGTTTGATCCGGTAGGTTTTGGATTCACACTCAACTGACCGCTGCTCTCCCCAAGCTGCGCTTTCCGTTTTGTTGCACTGTTGAGAAGCGAGACACTGGAACTTAACTTGGGGTGTTGAGGAGCTGCGGCATTTATTCAGAGACAAACTGAAACCTACGCTGTACATTTACGACCACTAAACAAGTAAACTGCTGATTTATTCTCTGCTCTGATAGCCGACAGCCAACAGCTGTCTGCTCTGACAACATCTCTCTCTCTCTCATACACACTAAGCACTGAGCTGCTTCCCTGGTCTTCTAACACGAAGATAGCCTTGCTTTGACACTAGAAACGAACCGGACCCTGGTTCAGTTTGGTTCGGACCGTGGTCCGGGGGAGGTTTCACACCTCTAATTTTGGTTTGGATCAAACTAATAAGTCCGGACCAAACAAGGTAGATGTGAAAGCCCCCTTAATACACACCTTTTCACCGTGGATGTATAACCCACAACAAACTTTTTGGGTCACAATTCTTAAAGTTCTCATATGATGCTAATTTTCAGGTTCATAACTGTATTTAGAGGTTATATCAGAATAGGTTTACATGGTTGAATTTTCTAAATAACACCATATTTTTGTACTGCACATTGCTGCAGCTCCTCTTTTCACCCTGTGTGTTGAGCTCTCTGTTTTAGCTACAGAGTGAGACATCTCACTTCTGTTCCATCTTTGTTGGGAGTCGCACATGCTCAGCAGCTAGGTAAGGACTACTAGCCAGTCAGAAGTAGAGTATGAGGGCGTGCCCTGACAGTACCTAGGTAAGGACTACTAGCCAGTCAGAAGCAGAGTATGAGGGTGTGCCCTGACAGTAGCTAGGTAAGGACTACTAGCCAGTCAGAAGCAGAGTATGAGGGCGTGCCATGCTAGCAGCTAGGTGAGCATTATAACGTGTGTTACAAAAGTGACAACGTTTGTCTCTGAAGTAGAGGCTGGACTACAATAGAGCTGTTTGGAGCAGTTGTGCCAAAAAAAAAAGCCAAAAGCATAATATGAGCACTTTAATATAAACATGAACCTGGTGCATTATAAAGCAATATTTCAGGTCTCTGGGAATCTCTTTTGTAGCCAAGCAAAATTGGTATTGTAGCTGAAATTTCCCTAACCTCATTGATATTTAATCGAATAAGATATGTAATCAAATCGGGAACTTGTAAATCGGTTCTGAATCAGGAAATCATTGGAGATACCCGGCCCAAATAATAGCTATAAGTTCAAATGACTTTTATAGGATAGATATTTGACCATTGCTAGTGTGAAATCCATGCAGTAGTAACGTTTACAATCAAAATTTGAGATGCGTGCATGTTAAAAAAAGGTATCGGTCCTACTGTAGACCGGATTCATGCATTTGATATAAAAAATAAATAAATGAATAAAAAGACTCTACCTTGTTGTTTGGGCACCTCCTTTCTTCCAATCAAATCCCAGTTGGTTGCTCCAAAGATGAGCAGTTGACCTTTCACCTTTGAGCCCTCAAGTTTCTGTAGAAAAGGACAAAACAAGGTCAATGAAAAAAACTAGTTACCTTCCGCACACACGCTGAAGAATCTCCAAAAAGCTGACATGTTGCAGGTTAATTCACCAGGTTCCCTACATGTGGGAGAATACCTTGAGAACTGTAACTCGTATAACTTCTGTTGTCAGTTAATTGTAGCGTTGACCGGCACGAAATCGGCATATGTCAGACTGACCTGCCGGTCACCGGTCATGGCCGAGCACGTGAAAACCAGCCAATTCCGGTCACCGGCCACTCTATTGGTGGATCTCTACTGATTTTTAATCAATATACTGTGTGTAACTATCCTTCTGCAATCATATTTAAAGAATCCATCCTTGCAGACGGCCCTGTGGACATAAGTACACTTTTGGAAGAAACTGTAAGTGTGCAGCAAAACTCATCCTGCAGAGAATATTCACTTTTATCAGAAAGCAGATAAAAGATGTTGAAGAAAACTAAATTCCACGCCAAGGGTCAGACTGTCCTCCATCAAGAGGAAAACACTAAAACATAAACACACGTGCAGATTTGGAAAGAAAAATAAGAGTAAACGACTGACTCTCGACTGGAAGTCATCATAATGTGGTACGAATTCAATATTCTGGGTTTACGAGCTACACGGTTGTTTTCTGTTCTATCAAAAGGAAATCAAACAACGGGTGCACACACTTTCCACCTCTGCATTTGGTTTATTTGTCGACGTTTCTTTCCCAGGGACCTCGCTCGAGACGTGTAAATGGACACGCAAGAGTCTTGAGAAACGTCGACAAATAAACTAAATGCAGATGTGAAAAGTGTGTGCCGGAATCAGGTTTTTTTTCTACGTGGATCTTCGGCAGATTTAATTCCCGGCACCACTAAGGAGACTAAGAACGTGGTGTGCATGTTACAGACTATTCATCTCTCTTTTTAATAGTTAAGTAATAGTCATACATAAACAAGGTTTTTCTACGGGTTTTACTAAGTCAAATTTAAGACCTTTTTAAAGAGCATTATAAATGAAATTCAAGACTTGCATTACATCACGACATCAAAAAAAAAGTCAGATGTCAAGAGTCCAGAAACATCGTCTGAAACAAATCCCCCGATTTCCTCAATGACATTATAGGATGGGGGGCTAGAACGGCTGCAAACAAAGTTGCATGTCGGTCTCATTTGTAGTCCTAATACAGCGAATTATATATTTGGACTAGCGAAAGAAAGAACTACAACACCACAGAATTAAAAAATTTAAGAAAGAACATTTTAAAGCGCTGCGGGAACCTTTCACTGAGCATTAGACATTGCATTACACTGACGTAGGAAAATTAAGACCTTCTTGAAAATTATTTAAGCCCTAGAAAACAATACTTCAGCAAATTTAAGACTTTTTGAGGTTTAAAATGTTCATTTTGAAAGATTTGACTTTTTAAAAAGACCCTGCGGAAAGCCTGATAAAAATGGGATGCCATACAAAAAGATACACGTTTTAAAATAAAATTACAAATACAATTCTGGTAGTGGTCTTAAAATAGCCAACTGGCAGCGCAAGTTTTAAAACCGAGTGCATCAAACCCACTATTTTCTCTTTGACGTCGTCTGCCACAGTGACGGGCTGGAGACCAGACTTGGCAGCGAGCTTTCCCGGTTTCTTGTTGTTTTCCTGTTCGTAATCAAACTCATCGTCGCTGCTGAAGTCCCTCTCTTTCCTCTTGCCGCTGGCCCTCTTCTTCTTCACCCCACCGTTCCCTGAGACGTCTGTCACCTTCGTACGCGGCATGTTTTCAATCCAAAAGCTGTTTGTGGGAAAGAGTTTGTACACAGAGAGAGAGACAACACCACCAGTGTTATTAGGGCCGCACGATATGACAAAATGTCAAATTGCGATTATTTTGACTGACATTGCAATAGGATTCACAATATCAGAGGTGGAATGATAATTTTTTGGGATCATCATTCTCATTGAAACAAAAATGTACTGTAGTCATGTAGTGTGATTTTTGCAAGAATCTGTACCAAACAAAGATGATTTCTTTTGTTTATCAGTGTTATTTGCCCCCAACGGTGCCTTCCAGGCAGGCACTGGTTATGGTTAGGGTTAAGGTTAGGTTTAGCATTTCTTTTGGTCTGAAGGATGGGATTTGTAGGCCCAGGACGTCTCTGCAGCCCCCACGATACTTCATTCAGAACGGTAAGACACATTTTGCAATTAACAAATATTGCGCCCCCCTCCTGCAATTTGGATATTGCACTAGTCCATATTGCAATTTGGATAAAATTGCGATTAATTGTGCAGCCCTAAGAGCGCCCGGATAGCTCAGTTGGTAGAACAGGCACCCATATATAGTGCTGCATGTCATTCTCTCTCTCCTTTCATGTCTTATGCTGTCAAATCAAAATAAAAGGCTGAAAATGCCCAAAAAATAACCTTTAAAAAATGTGCAGCCCAAATTGTTATTGGCTGCAAATAGGAGACATTTGAGGCTATGGTGGGAGAGGATGTCACTGAAAAAACTGTTCTCTATCACGGGTAACCCCCCCACTCTCTAAGAGGCTCCGACAGCTTTGATGTCGTACGGACCGCTACAGGAAATCATTCCTACCACAGGAAATACAACTGTCTAACACTTCATCACTGAGTGTTTGATAAGACTTGTATACATCACAACGCTGCACCAAGTGCAACTTGCACAGACATAGGTTTTACTTTTTACTTTTATTAATACTATTTTATTTAAGCAGCAGTACATTTTTATTCCCAACTTGTAAATATACATTTGTACATTCTCCACTTTGTATTTTTTTAAATCTTCATTTTTTTAATATTTGTTTTTATATTCTATCCTGTTTATTATTTCTTGTAGACTCTGTACGTGTGCTGTGTGTCTGCGTTTCCCATTTTGGGATCAATAAAAAATAAAAAATCTATTGTGTCATTCAGACTGTAACTGTACTTGATAGAAGGGCTGCACGATAGGAGGAAAATATGCAATATCGTTGTTGAATAACGGAATAACGGCATAAACAGATACTACTTGCGATAAATAAACAGATAAAAGTGAACATTGAATTGAACATAAAAGATAGCACTAAAAAGAAGAATGGTAGTTACATTTTAAAGTGCAGTTTTCTACTTATATTTTCTTTCAACCGACACAAAAAACTCTAAGTGCCTTTTTAAGATACGCTGCAGCCTTTCGCCATGCGTTTTTTGCGCAAGTTGATATCGCAATGACAATAAAAAAACGGTTTATAGCGCAGATCTACGTGAAAGAAATAGTTTTATTATTTTATAGTTTATTTTTCCGCACTTTTGGTTCAACATTCTGCAACTAAAAACGGACAGCTGTCCCAGTTTCTGCCCGTTATAGAAAACCAGTTTCTGATGAACTTCTGTTACCATTTTACTTCTTTTTTTTTTTTTTAAATGCTAAATTCAAGTCAATTTAGCTCAAGAATAATTTAAAACAGGACTGCATCTCTAGTAAGTATGAATTATAGAAGCGTGTTTATAGAAAGAAACAATTAAGAAGTAAAAAATATAATAATCTAATTAGTTTGATGCGCCAAAATAAAAACTGGCTGACGTTACATAAAATACGTAGCACGTCAAATAATACAGATAAATACTATGAACTATTATTCAAGTTGTCTGTATGTGTTTACCGTTATTGTATGTGTATTTGAATAATAAAGTTTTAAGAAAAAAAAAAGAAAAAGAAAAAAAAAAAGACCCTACAGTGCGTCTTTAAATGGACTAGCTACGTTCGAAGTAGTAACGTAAGTTTAACGTTACTATACGTAATCCAAGCCTGGTTACCTCTATTTTCAAGTACCGACCATTGAAATTGAAAAACGTGGCCACTTTTCTCAAATTACCTTCTTCAATGACAGTCAAATCATTAGCCAACGGAAACAAACTGCCAACTAAAACATGTACCGGTGTCCGTCTGGTAGCTAGCGTTAGCTGCTAGCTAGCTTCATTAGGCTAAGCAGCTAGCTAACGCACTGCCGTTCTTTGTTCACATAATGGTTAGGTAGCAAGCTAGCTGATGCGCTAACGTCCCTAACACAAGTTACATAGTTAGCCGCTACACTAACACGCTAGGCAAAAGGCTGTGCGTTATATAAAAACAGCAAATTCTCAGAAACCCAGACTTAAATAAAGTTGCGCAAGAATTGCAAGATAGCTGACTGATAGGGTTAATTAAGCTAACGTCCCCCCCCAGTTACTGTAAGCTAACAGGCAGTCTAAATAAAGCCATGGAAACTAACGTTACATTAAACGATGCTACACGACATAAAAACTTTTTTCAATCGTTTCAAGATTGGACACGTTTTAAGTTTAGCGTACGCAAGTTACAATGTCTGTGATTTCGAAAAAATATATAAGTGTAATTTCGTAAAGCTACGACTCAATAAATGTAACGTTACCGGTGATTTCCTGATTCAGCAGCTCTCTGGCCGTCTCCGGTTTGATTGATTTGAACAAAAGAAGCTGCAGTCTGCTTTCACACCACGTGGTTGGCATTAAGTATTCATACAGGAAACCAAGCACTCACCAATACAACTGGACACAGAAACCATACATCCGTACGGCAGAGATCCGTCTTGTATAAAGTAATGGAGTAAAAGTACTAGTATCTTACCAGAAAATGACTTTGGCAGAAGTTAATAATAGTAATAATGTATACTTTATTAATCCCACAAAGGGGAAAGGACAATGTTTTCACTCTGTTGTTATTATTATACACATTACACACAGGCCTGAATTAAACACACACATGCTCAGTACCTAGTAGGGCTGCTTTCTTTGTCGATTAGTCGACTAATCGGTCGTTTTGGTCTTAATCGACTAAGATTTCTTTAGTCCATTAGTCGTGTTTGATGCTTTTTTTCATGCTGAATGACTTATTTCCGAGAAATCGTACGAGCGCATCTCTGGTAAACACAAGAATTAAAGTGGTGCTTTTGCGTGACTCTTTGCTGAGAAACTCAGATTTACAGATCTGTCATATAAAACGACTAATCGATTAGTCGATACAGTTGAACGAGTGTTAGTCGACTACGAATTTCTTCAATCGAGCACAGCCCTAGTAGGGTGATATCAGGTAAAATGGGCCATCAGGAAAAATGGGCCATTTAAGGTTCGGGGGTTCCAGCCCCTCTGGAATTTAGAGCCAATGACTGCAAAGGATTTCAAACTGTTGTCATAACTGTACTTGACAAGTAACAGGTGATTTGATTGGTTCATGGTTGCTATGGTGGGCGGGGGAATAATTCAAATCATGACTGCACCAGAAAGCTGCATGGTGAGTAGCCTGGCATACCAAATCTAACTAAACTATTATAAGGATGATAAATCTGTTAAAAAAAAAAAACATGCCCATAAAAAACTATGCATAATATCTGTCTTGATGGCATCAATCAGAAATAATGTTGTTAGTTTGGTATATGAACATATTTTTTGAAAAAGTGAAGTTTTTCTTGGCGGCCCAATTTACCTTAACCCACTGAGGTAAAATGGGCCACATGGTTTCAGCTAAAATGGGCCATCATTTGTCACTCACAAACACACATACACACGTGTTTGAGTGTGTGTGTGTGTGTGTGTGTGAGTGAGTGTGTGTGTGTGTGTGTAAGGGTGTGTTTGTGTGTGTATGTGTATGTGTACGTGGACACACACACACACACACACTCACCATGACCCCCCCAACAGTAATAATGGTAGTATTTTATTTACAGTGAGTATGGCAAACGAGAAAGAAGCGAGGGGAGAGGAGAGAGGGAGAAGGAAAGAGAGAGGAAGTGAGAGGAGAAGGGAAGGATGAGAGAGGAGACAAGCAGAGGAGACAAGAAGTGAGAGAACAGGTGAGGAGAAAGGAATGCAGAGGAAATGAGAGGAGACAGAACGAGAGAAAAGAGAGGAGGAGCAAGGACCAGAGAGGAAAGGATACAAAGATAAAACAGGGAGGGAAAGGAAGGCCAAACAACTACAATCTGTGGAAAGAGGAGAGGATGAAGGGGGCCTTAGATGAATACAGGGAGGGAGTCAAGAAAGGAATTACAGTGAGTGTGCACTTCTTATCACGAGCATGGGCCACAATCCACACTGCAAAGACGCATCAGTGGAAAGGTGACTGGCAGTGAACATGTGTCAGGGCGGAAGCCCTACCTTCCAGAGGAGGCGGAAAGGGAGCTTGCTGCCACCCTCAAGACATTGGCGCGGAGGGGGTTTAACTTCACAAAACGTGATGTCCAGCAAGTGGTCTTTGATTTCACAGCCAAGAACAACATATCTGGTTTCTCCAAGACAGCAGGGAGGGCCGGATGGTTTCAGAACTTTTCTAAAGCGCAACCCAGAGCTTGGTTCACTGATCTATGCTGTTCCAAAATGGATTTTTTTTAATTGCACATGTCAATATGTGGGTTTGCACCCAAAATGTTTTTTGAATGGCACATATGAATGTGTGTTTGTTTAATACAGTTTAAATGTTATGTGGCTGTATAAGCAACTGTGTTTTAAAATTAAAATAGATGATAAATGACTATTTCCCTTTGCAGTTTGACTGGCCCATTTTACCTGAAACTGCTCATGCAAAAAATGTTGGCAGAGCTGATGTTTCAAGAACTGTAGGGCCTAAATAATTATATTTTATTAAATAATTTCAACACAAAATTATCAAAAACAGTCATTATTAATCATAAAAACACATGGAAAAGGCATATATGGTATTGTATTGTTGTCCCAAACGTTTTACCAAAAAGTGGCCCAATTTAGCTGATATCACCCTAGCTAGATAGATACTAACGGATACACTAATGGAGAGATGTCATAAAGAGGCACCCTGAGCAGTTGGGGGGTTCAGTGCCTTGCTCAAGAGTACCTAACCTCAGCAGTGCCCAGGAGGTGAACTGGCACCTCTCCAGCTACCAGTCCACCACCATACTTTGGTCCGTACGGGGACTTGAACCAGCAACCCTCCGGTTCCCGGCCCAACTCTCTTCTTCCTACTGACTGAGCTACTGCCACTTCCTAAAGTCACCTTTTAGAATATTTCTTGAGTAAAAAGTCTTAAAGTATCTGATATGTACAAAGATATCAACAAAGAGAAGAAAAAAACAACAGAAACAGAATAGTAACGAGTAACAAAGATGCTTAAGCAAAATGTAGCCCATCGGAGTAAAAGTAGGCTGTAGCCTAGGCCTACATTTTATGTATTTTATGTAATGTAGGCTAGTCCGGTAAAAGTAAAGTTTCCAAAAATATGAATAGTCTAAAGAAGTAAAGTACAAATACGTTAAAATTCTTACTAAGTATTTATACTTTGTTACATTACAACACTGTGGACCCCAGGAAGAATAGCTGTTACACTTAACAAAATCTATCAAAACTTGAAATACTTACAAAAACTTACAAAGATACCTAACAGCTACAAGTGTATGCACTATACCCTATTATACTTTATCGACAGGGGTTGATAGGTCAACAGCCAGCCACAAATGGTCTATAAAAAAAGCATCAGGCTGTTTTTGAGATTTCACATGAACAGCGGTTAAAGTTACTCAGGCTACCGAAGAATACCATCATTCCTCCGTTCAATTGGGCCTAAGCGATGCACCCCAAGCTTCCATCCTTAACCGTTTAGCCAGCAGCGTGTTGGCATTTGAACAAAGCGCTGTGTGTCCACAGTGTGTGCAGACTGTAGTTACAGTGTTGCCTGAGGCCTTTTGGAGGAGCAACACTCAGGTTTTAGGTTGTGATCTCCCTGCAGGGGAAACGGCCTCTAACATGTTCCGTTTGAGCTTCAACTTTACTCGGCAAACAGAACAGAAGTGTATTGTATTGGGAGTTGCACCTGGAGTCGCCTCCAGCCTGAAAATAAACTTTTGCTATTAAGTTGTGAAAAGGGGAAGTGAAAAAACACGCTGCTGTTACTTGCATCTATTCTGACTAAAACCAAAGGATGCAGCCAATGGCCAAGTGTGACTTTGCTCAAGATGCAAAGGCGTTATACTGTCAGCTATTCCATCAGTCAATAGATGATCTCTCTCAAGGGTTAAAGATGACACAAGGGCGAACAAACAGCCATGTACTGTATATCAGCTCTTCCAATCTCTCCACTGCTGGCTGTTCCAATTTAATGGGAGAGAGGAGCAAGAGGGGTTAGGATGGCCTCTGAGCTGTTACCACCTCCATCTTCAGCCAGAGAGGACATTATTTCTTCAGCTTCTCCTTGCGTTGTCACCCCGGTGGGAGGTGTGCCAACAGGGCTGGCAGCAGGTGAATCGGTCGTGCTATTAATGTCATCGCTACACAATTTCTTAGTAAAACCAAAATCAATTAAACTGCCTTGTTTTCTTTTTGCCATGGCTATATGATGCTAACTGCAGAATGGATTTCAAGGACTTGCTCATGACAAGAACAGCATGTTTAGTTAGTTATCTTTATTGAAGTGAATTAGGTTTAAATCGCTGTTATGCATGAATGAATGAATGATATTTTTGCAATTTTACACATAGTAATCCATTATGATCACATTACACAAAACTGAAATTGAACGTCAAAATGACACACTGTTAATATTTAGATTTTTATAATTCTCAGTGTTGTCCAGCAGAGAGCAGCATAGACAAACTCAAAACACTGTCATTTGTAGACTTGGACGTTAACCCTTGTGTTGTCCTTGGGTGAAATTTGTTTTTTTTATATCAAAAATATGGGTTTCTTTCAACCTAATTGCCCAAAAATAACACGGATGCATCCATGTATGTCGCAAGTAAAGTGAATGATTCCTTTTGTTGCATTTTTAGAGTAGGCTCTTGGTAGGCGGTGTCTGACGATGCCGGTTGGGGGGTGTGATGAACAGTGGCGATAATGGTCACAATAAAGATAATGGAACAGTGACTACAAATGGTAGTCGTAGTTGTTGTGTCAAAGGCCTTTACATCTCTATGGAAACAATGTTAACTGTTTGTTGTAACATTAATGCATTTGTTAATGGATGAATTAAAGATAGATTCTGCCATCCCCTCTCTGCCAATATTATTTGCATAACATTATTATTTTTGGCCTTTATTTTGATAGGACAGCTGAAGAAGTAAAAGGGGAGAGAGAGGGGGGGGGGAATGACATGCAGCAAAGGGCCACAAGTTGGAATTGAACCCCATCATTTATTTTTGATAACATAACTCACAGTTCAGATATCTGTACTAATTTAACAAGAGGAGCCAGTAGGGGGCAGTTGATCGCACCTTTACCAAAACCCAATAACCTGAAAAAAAACTCTCATTTATAGAGCAAGTTCTTTGTGGAATAAAATCCCAAGTAACATTCGTTTTATCACAGGAAAGGTATATTTTAAAAAGAAAGTCAAATCTTACCTTCACTTAAATTATTTATCATGAGGCTTCTTATTGTGTGGTTAAAAATATTTGTATAAATATAATTTGCGCCATGTAATATATTGTAATATATAACCTTGTTTTCAAGATATTTCTCTATTTGCTTGGTTTGTTATTGTTTTTATTTAATTTTAATGTTTTATTTTCTTGGAGTCTTTTTTTGTTATTAAGTTCTGTAAACAGATGTTGTTGTATTTTCTTTTCTTCTCTGTATATGTCGTGAAATGTTTTAATATTGTCTGATTAAATGCTGTTTTGGAGACTAGCTGGTCCTCTTGGTGTCAGCTAATGGGGATCCTTATAATAAATACAAATAAGAAAAAAAACTTGCGGCCGCTGCAGCGAGGACTGAGCATCTATACATGGGGCGCACGCTCTACCAGGTGAGCTACCCAGGCACTCCAAAAAGTGGTGAAATGATGATAAAAACGCTATTGAACTGACAGTTCTCTGGAGGTTCATCACTACCAGAGACACCTTCCACATTGTCACATTGTTTTCACAATTTCATTTGATACGCCTACATCAGGGGTCTTCAACGTTTTTTAAGCCAAGGACCCCTTAATTGAAAGAGAGACGGATCAAGGACCCCCTACTACATATATTGTATAAAATGAAGTTGCATATTAATCTGGTCCTACAATAACTTTTAGGGCAACCTAAAGCATTTATAGATACCGTTTTTGCATAGAATACTAAGCTATTCATATAGCCTAATAATTGTTGGCATAATTTTATAAATCATATTTTAATGTTAACCCTTAAATGTGAAACAAATGTGGAACAGTCAATCCTTTGGGATGAACTGTATCTGTGCATGGCTACCTTAGTGACTACATTACTTACTGGCCAGTAAGCCTACCATCAGTGGATTTATATTTGCTAATAATATGTTGGAATCATGTTAGACTTTTTAATATTTGAAAAAACCTTCAAAAATTAACAATAATTTGGAGGCTTAATTTGGAGATTTGTTGAAGATCCCTGGCCTACATTGTTACTAACAAATATACAGTAGATACCGGCTTTTTTTAGTATAAGTCTTGACTAAAGCAACTTTTGTGAAAATAAGTACAAACATCATACAAACATCACCACTTTATCAAATAAGAAACCCAAGAGAGGACAGAAGCAAACTTTATTTATACTTCACATTTAAGACACAGTGCTTCACATTGACAAAAAGGAAACTAACAAACAAACAATAAATCCATACAAATATACACACATACTGTAAATAAATAAATAAATTCATAGCACAGATAAACAACAGCTACTACTCCCCAAAAAAATCTGCTTTGAGATTAGGTGACTCGTTTAAAAAACTACTAACTAAACTATTCTTATTTATTTTTTTAAGATGATTTTTTGGGACTTTTTTCTTTATGAGATATAGACAGATATGAAAGGGAGGAGAAAGAGAGGATGATACGCAGCAAAAGGGCCGTGGGTTGGGTTCGAACTACCAGGTGAGAGGTCGCCCCCCCAAAAAAACTATATTTAATAGAGTTTGTCCAACGCGTATTTTTTACAAATAAGAAAGCAAAAAAAAGAAACTGTACTATTCCTTTAAAGGTGCCCTGCCACACGTATTTCATGACTTTGTGGTGATGTCTGAAGTTCTACCATGGACTCTGTAACATTTTTTTGTGGAAAAAATGCCTTGGTTACCTTGTTTCAAGCCATTGTAGCGCGGTATAGAAAGCCTAGCAGGAAGACTCAGCTCGATTTGTGCCAGTTCTCATTAATATTCAACGAGCTAAGCTGCTTGACTCTGATTGGCTAACAGCTAGCCAATGAGAGCCTGGCTGTCAGCATTCTTTACCCAGCCCAACTGGGCGAGCTCATGAATAGTAATGAGCTCATGCAGCATGATGTCAGACTGACCAGCTGTTGTGATTGGTCTGATTTCTCTGCTTATTTCTGTTCAGTGGCTAGAGCTGACAGAGGAGGTAGCAGTTCATTTTCACATTCACCACATAACACAAACACATATGGACCTGACAAACAGCTTTGTGAGGCAGGGCACCTATAATGTGACAAGTAATCACATTATTCAGCAGTTATTACACTACCTATGACAAACGTATCCCGGTCATTCTCCTGGGTCGACTGATGTTCCCGTGGAAGTCCCGAGCAGGTTCCATGTGGATGTTCGGAGTCAGGCAGTAGGTCAAGGTTCGCATCTGAAGCTGCTCCTATACGTTGGCTGGTTCGTCTACTCCCTGCAGCCCCCCAATCATGGAGCCCAGGGTGCCGTAGCCGCCGTTGTAATGCTCCATGTGAGCCGCCACGCTCAGGCCGGGCCGGTCTGAGGAGGGAAGGGAGACTGCGGTGGTGGTGTTCTCACTGAGGCTCTGCACTGTCACTGATGACTGGCATAGAGGTACGTATGTGAGGGAAACTCATGACATACAGTACAGGCCAAAAGTTTGGACACACTTTCTCATTCAATGCGTTTCCTTTTTATTTTTATGACTATTTACATTGTAGATTCTCACTGAAGGCATCAAAACTATGAATGAACACATATGGAATTATGTACTTAAAGGTATTGTGGAGGATTTTCCCGAATTTTAGAAAAGAACCGCCCTCTGTACTTGTTGAAAAAATGCACATGCGCAACACTCTGCCTGCTCCCGAGAGGGAACGCCTATTAAACGTGTGCACGAGAGTGCACTGTTTACAAGTTGCTGTCGGCATGGCTCATACAAGCCTACTTTCCAAAAGAAGATTTGCACTTTTTCACAAATTGAGATGTTTACCGTGTGTGCGCGGTGCGTGACTTGTGCCAGGGCTGGAAACACGGTGAGAACAGCGAGCTTCCATGAACGGCTGAAACCGTAGCTCACCACACATATACATCTGAAAGTGCTCATGCGCAGAAAGCGAAAACTACCTAGCGACGAGCACGTACAAACGGCCTTACGTACTGTATACATACCACCAGACTGATTGACAACTAGGAGGACCAATTATTTTGATGATCCACCCGGAAAAAGAAAATCCTCCACAATACCTTTAACAAAAAAGTGTGAAATAACTGAAAACATGTCTTATATTTTAGATTCTTTAAAGTAGCCACCCTTTCCTTTTTTTATTAATATGGGAAATAATCCCACTAATGAACCCTGACAAAGCACACCTGTGAAGGTAAAACCATTTCAGGTGACTACCTCATGAAGCTCATTGAGAGAACACCAAGGGTTTGCAGAGTTATCAAAAAAAGCAAAGGGTGGCTACTTTGAAGAATCTAAAATATAAGACATGTTTTCAGTTATTTCACACTTTTTTGTTAAGTACATAATTCCATATGTGTTCATTCATAGTTTTGATGCCTTCAGTGAGAATCTACAATGTAAATAGTCATGAAAATAAAAAGGAAACATTGAATGAGAAGGTGTGTCCAAACTTTTGGCCTGTACTGTATGTATACATGTAGATAACATTTCCTACAATTTCATAAAAGATTAAAAAACGTAAACGTTGTACATTGTACACTGTGCTGGCGGCAAACTTATTAAGTTCTTCACATAAAATCATTGTGTCACTGGGTGGAGCCATCCAACCATATCTAACTAGGGCTGGGTTAAAATAATCGATTCTCTAACCAGGGGTAGAGGGATGTTGTAAACATTTGGGGCTTAGCCCAAACCAATGGGGGGGAGGGGGGCAGCGATATTACAAATCCCACTATGGCCACGCCAAAACCTGCCCTTCAATAGCATTCACACACTACTATTGGCCAGGCATCCATGCTTACATGTACCGGTCCTATCCCCTGACCAATCCTTTAACCTTAACCACTCGAGGTGAAATGCCTGACCCCAACCAATCGAGCTGCTTCGTAGGGCGGGTCTTGGCGTGGCCATAGTGGGATTCATAATTTTGCAGGGGGGCATGCTCCATTTACGGCAGCTATTTTCAAGCCATTTGATTAATGCCACATAAAGGCTGATTTATGGCTGTAGGTAGGCTCTATGCTGACGTAGCCCACGTAAGTAAAGGATTTATACTTGTGCGTTTGTGTGTCTGTGTCGTTCTAGCGTATCTCTTTAAGAGAATAGCAGAGTCGGTGTGTGTGTGTGTGTGTGTGTGGCGAGTGTGTGGTAGAGCGAGTGAGAGAGTAATGCTGCATTCCAGACACAATTGTTAGTCTATAAGTTACAACTTCAAGTCACGACTCACAACTTGGTAGCGTTCCTGGGTTCAGGTTAGGCTGCCTAACGTTAACGTTAGCTAACGGCTACCTAACGCTGACGTAAGCGAGCACTAGCGGATACTAGCAATTTCTAGTCGGCAAAATAATTTGGGCTTCATTTAATAAACATAACCTGTAGTAGTACACAATCGTATGTGTATTGTTTTGATTACAATGTGCGGAATCACTTTACATTGCCTATTTATGTCTATTTAAGCACGCACGGAGATGAGAAGGATATGTATCAACTTGTCTTACTCTGGGGGTTACAGTGAATAAGCTAAATTCCCAATAAGTCGGTTTGTTCCTTTAAATATATTCGTTCAGTATCTCATCTTATTTTCATCCGACTGTTGAGAAAAATCAATCTAATTATGTCTATTTATTTTTATTTCTCACCGTTGATCACCGGCGTCTGTACAGTGTCAACATGGGGCGCCATTGTTGTTTATGTGTGTGTGTGACGTCAAAAACTGTAACTGGGAGTACAACCATCTGGTACGAGTTCATGGGTAATAAGTTACAGGTTTGACTGCTGTTCCAGGGTGCTTTCACCGGGAGAAGGTCGTTAAAACACGAGTTACGGGCTGCCTGGAACGCACCATTAGCTTTGGAGGGAGTACGGACTCCAGCGGAACAAAGTGTCTCCTCTGTGCTTTCTGACCACGGCCGTGAAGCTGTAGCATGAAAAGTTAACCCTCTCCTCGATTTTATGTAGTTCACGGTAGGGCTATCAACGAATATTCTAAATTTTAATATATATTCGAATAGTTTTTAAAAAACGAATTTCGAAGGTGAAAATTAATATTCAAATTAAAAAAAATAAAAAATGTGGAAAAAAACGCTTGCAGTAACAGAGGCTGTCTGGCTGTCTGCTTTGCTAGCGCGCCTGAAAGCCGTTACATACCGGACGCAGCCCAGCTGGCGCATACAAATGTGACATCATGACATCGCTGTGACTATTTATACCTGCGCTGGTGCTCGCGACACTAGCTGCAGTCTTCTCCTGAACAGCGGTGGCACTAATGAGCAAATGCTAACGACGCTGTCCTTTCTACGGACTAGAAGAAAAAGGTAAACAACGGCAGAACTGGCAGCAGCGTTGTCGTCAATGCTTCGATTTGATTCACTGACCTACTTCGTCGGATCAAGCCTTTCATTCACCATAAAATAACTCATCTTAACCCGGTAAGTTTACCAGAGAGACCTGCAGTCACTCTGAGAGTCCTGGCATCACGTTGTCGGCAAACTCATTCAGGCTTCCTGTTTCCGCTTTGTCGCGCGCGCTGAAAAAAAGAGCCGTGCGCGACCCACAGACAGTATATAAAGGCGCGACCTCGGCTCGAGCGCCATAAGTCGGACGCGTCAGCCGGATATTACATCATCTTGACATCACGATGTCGTGCGTCACCTTGGATGCATGTGCAACCAGATGTTCGAATAGTTTGAATATTCTGTGTTTTTTTAGAGGGAATATTCAAACGTCATTTTTTGAGCAATTTTGACAGCCCTAGTTCACGGAGAAGGAGAACCCAGAAACAAACAGGTGGAAATGAGATGCTACCAAGCCACGGCCAAGCGGACCAATCACAGTTGTCTGCATCGCCGCAGCATGTAGTTACATTACTGGGAAGATGCATGACAGGCTACAGCGTAGAGTCAGAGTCTACGCGTACCTACGTACGTACCCACGGCGCTGATTCAACGCAGAACCATAAATCAAGCTTAAGGCTCTGCGTAGAGCTACTGTACATACAAGCATAAATCAGCCTTTAAAGGACAAATCCGGTGCAAAATGACCCTACGGGTTAATAACACATGTGTACCGAGTTTGATATATTTTCATGCTAATCGAATGTGACCAGTTTTCCCATCTTTCGAACAACGAACGCTGTGCAACGTGATTGGGAAACCACGGACCATGGGAGATTTCAAGTGACGATTCACCTCACGTTGCACAGCGTTCGTCGTTCGACTGGTCAAGACTGTTTTCCCAAGATGGTGCCCGCCTGTAAACGCGAACGGTACTGTGTTTCTAAACTATCTTTTTAATAAACTGTCTGTACACTTACAAAGTTCTCCATTCTTCTGTTTACATGTAGGGACCGTCATTATGCTGCCGTGGAAGTGTGGTGCTATTTTGAGCCTTGTTAGTGGTGTAGAAATAGTGATTTATTTTTAATTTACCCTCTGCCCCGACGACTAGCGTTATAAGCTAATTAGAGGTTTGCGCTAAAACTGCTAACACTTTCGATTAGCTTTAGTGTTATCAACCCCTAGGTTCATTTTGCGCCAGATTTGTCCTTTAAAGGTCCCATGACATGGTGCTCTTTGGATGCTTTTATATAGACCTTAGTGGTCCCCTAATACTGTATCTGAAGTCTCTTTCCCGAAATTCAGCTTTGGTGCAGAATTACAGCCACTAGAGCCAGTCCCACAATGAGCTTTCCTTAGTATGTGCCATTTCTGTGTCTGAAGCTATTGAGGAGGAGAGGGGGGGGCAAGGTGTAGGGTGGGGGTGTGGTCTTAACCAACTGCCACATTTCTCGTTTGAAAGCCATGATGTCTCTCTCTCTCTCATGGGTTGGCCAAATTCTCTGGGCGGGCAAAGCAGAGAAAGGGGAGGTAACCTTGCTCCTTATGACCTCATAAGGAGAAGATTCCTGATTGGTCCCATCTGAGCTTTCATTTTCTCAAAGGCAGAGCAGGATACCCAGGGCTCGGTTTACACCTATCACCATTTCTAGCCACTGGGGGACCATAGGCAGGCTGGGGGAACTCATATTAATGTAAATAACCTCATAAAGTGAAATTTTCATGCCATGGGACCTTTAATGGTGAACACATGGGAAAAGTTTAACTCACATTGGCCGCAGAGACATCACTGCCGGCCACTGTCTTCTTCTTTCTGGTCTTGTTAGGATTCCAGTGGCAAACCAGACTGTCATTCTGCACACTGTAGTTCTTATGGCCGATCAACCAGTATGTGTTCATTTTGCCTTTACCCTGGCACGGGACGGAAGGACACAAGAAAGGAACAGTGACACTTAGGTGTGGTTACCAACCCGTCAGAGAGATAACTGTTAATGAGAAATCCAACTTGAAGGGTCTGTTCACCCAAATCAACAAAAAACACAAAAGCCATCCAGATAGTTTTGGTTTTAAATGCCACGGTTTTAAAGATATCCATCCATCCGATACTAAGGGCGCTTCCACACCTGTAGTTCGGTAGAATCGGTGCGATTTGGGGGTGAAGTTGCGTTCAAACTGTACTTTGTCAAACGCACCAAACATTGTAAACAAAAGTCACACGGTGGAAACAGTCGCTCGTCTATTGGACAGAATATCTGAGTGAAACTCTCCGACACTTATATAATAAATAAATAATAATAATTAATAAATAATGGAGCTACACCAAAATTTATAAAGTCTCGGGTTTTCTGGTTTTTGCTTCACTGTTTCTAATATTTAAGAAGAAGAAGAACAATGTGATCAGCGAGTGAAGGAGAGAGATGATGATGATGATGTCACACAGACAACCAGCGATGTGTGCTCAGAAGTCAGAATAGCTTATGGATCTGAAAGTTATCGTCCCTTAAATCAAATAGAAGTCTTTAAAGCCCCAGTGTGTAACGTGTTTAGTTGTTCATTATCAAAATCTGTGTTGCCCGTTCACAAACGTGTCCTTTTTCATCAATATATTTACCACCACCATCAATTCCAGGTATTCCTTTTGGCTTGAAATGTTACATTTGCGTTCGCATGAACTGAGGTAGACGCTCCATCTTCATGCTCCATCTAGAAATACGTTAGCCGGTGAGGGACATCCAGGACATACTGCTCCGCCTTTCGTGTTTTCTCTGTCACATGATAAACTCACACTGCTAATGCTGCTAACGGGTATTGTAGCTTCCCGGCCTATGAGTTTTGAAGAAGGATACATGGAGGACCACGGGTATTCAAAATCCAAATTTCAGGAACAGGAGTCTTGTTCTTGCGTGAAGCGTGAATGCTACCGTAGACGTAATACCTACTTCGAACTGCGTGGTGCGAGAGAGCTGATTGCGATATATGATCTCAACGCTAGATGGGAGAAATTCCTACACATTGGACCTTTAAATTGTGTGCAAAGTTGAAATGTCAGGCTAGTAAATGCTCTGTTTTTTGGTTCACTTCCTGTATTTGGGTCGGATCACGTTTTCACCTGAAGTGAACTGAACTCTAGAGCACTCAGTGGCGAACAGAGACCCCCGTCTTTAAGCGGACCAGAGTTCGGTTGTTTGGTCGGCACCAGAGACTCAAATGAGCTTTAACATCGTCCCAAACCAACCGGACTATCAGATCAAATGCTCCAGGGTTCGGTTAAAACTGACCAAACTGCTCAGGTGTGAAAGCAACCTGAATCTCAAAAAAAAAAAAAAAGTTAAACACAAGAGTAGACAGTACTTGGACTGTATGAGAAGCAAATGTTGATTTGTGGGAACGGACCCTTTCATTTTGTAAACTTTGTAAATAAAAAATTGTCCTGGGACATGACATAACATATGAAAACTTTGACTGAATTTAGTGATTTTACATTTGCAGTATGAGGCGTGGTTTTAAAGGAACTTAGCTTATTCACCGTAACCCCCAGAGTTAGACAAGTCCATACATACCCTTCTCATCTCAGTGCGTGCTGTAATACTGTCTGACGGCTCCAGCGGCATCAGGCCAGCACAGATCCTGCAGGTGAATGGTTCCAGTAATCCTACTGCTCCGAATAAGTGACAAAATAACACCAACATGTTCCTATTTACATGTTGTGATTTATAGAGTCACAGCGTGTACAAAAAACAACGTAACATGAGACACAGCCGTCTTCTAACTGTAAACAAACCGGGAACTATATTCTCAGGCGGAAGAACATAGTACTTGGGCGGAGTGATATGCTCGCAGCAAGCCTGTCTGAGAATATAGTTCCCGGTTTGTTTACTGTTAGAAAGATGACTGTGTCTCATGTTACGTTGTTTTTTGTACACGCTGTGACTCTACAAATCACAACATGTAAATAGGAACATGTTGGTGTTATTTTGTCACTTTTGTCACAATTCGGAGCAGTAGGATTACTGGAACCATTCACCTGCAGGATCTGTGCTAGGCTAAGCTAATGCTGGAAGCGTCAGACAGCGTTACAGCACGCACGGAGATGAGAAAGGTATGTATGGACTTGTCTAACTCTGGGGGTTACGGTGAATAAGCTAAATTCCCAATAAGTCGCCGTGTTCCTTTAAGTATATTCGTTCAGTATCTCATCTTATTTTCATCCGACTGTTGAGAAAAATCAACAGCTTCCTTGATGCAATAAGAAACCTAAGGTTTGACTGCCTCACTGCTACACAGAAAAGGAGTTTGACGGCTCGGCTGGGATCTTTTTACCTTAACCTCGATCTCTCCGCGAAGCTGCAGCTCGTAGGCGTTGTCTTTGATCAGAGCCAAGTAGGTTTCGGAACTGGTGTGGATTCTTTGAGCTGACACATGAACAACAATACATACTGTCAAACACAACTGAGGTTTGGCCAAAGTCAGTTAAGCAAGGGCGTAACTTTGGGTTCAACATTGGGGGTGGAGGGGGGCGTTTGAGATCTCCACTTTTGAACAACATACAAATTATGAGCATATCAAACACTTCGTTTCCTGCATTCTGGTGATTTTTCTGCAACTATTTGTGCCTTTTCTGCATCAAGTTATGTTTCAAATGTCTTTATTTATGTAAAGGAAATTATAATAGGTTTTTGGGGTGGGTTGCACTGGCCAGTTTTGATTATTGGGAGGGTTTGTAACCCCCCATCCCCCCTTGTAAATTACGCTTATGCAATTAATGCATCTACTTACAAATTTAAAATGACCATTACCAACAACGTATATATAAAAGCACATGTGTAAATTGTAGAAGTTACTAGAAAGTATATTTCAGAAGCGGACACAAACACACATGCACACAGATGACTGTGTTTATGTGTTTCGTGTGCAGGTACACATACGCAGGCTGGTCGACTCCATTCTGGACGCTGTGTTGACAGTATCTCCAAACAGACAGTATCTTGGCATCTTGTAGCCGACTATTCCCGCCACACATGGACCTGTAGAACGAGGAGAAAAAAAGCTGCGCTTCACTATGCTGCAGGACGCTCAAACCCTATACCAAAATGCAACAGGGCTGGAGAAAAATACAAACACATTTTCTCAAAGCCTCACCAGCAAAAAGGATTCAAACAAATGTTCTAATTTAAATAAAAAAAAAAAAAGGAAATTTGGACGGTGCAACAAGGCAGGCCTGCTTGGATCTTTCGGGGAATGATTGTAAAGATTTACAAAGAATATGTTTAGGGCGTTTCCTCTCTAACTGGGATGTTTTTGGGACCGATTGGTGGGATTGCTGTGGATGAAGTACACACGGAGATACACTGGTAAGAGCCAATGAGGTTTAACCATGTATCAGCTGATTTAAATAGCTCACGTTACTGGATTGTGTCAACAGTTCACTTCATTTAATATTGGATGTAGCGTTTTCTTTTGCATGGTGCAAATGTTCCACCAAAACCAGTTCCTTCCCGAGACTAATCTGCAGAGCCACCGTTGCTGCATCCGGAGCTTAGCGCCGCCCAATACGATTGTGATTGGTTTAAAGAAATGCTACTATGCCAGAATGCATCTGTGGTGTAGCCAGACCTTACTGCACCGCGTTGTGAAGATAGAGCTGGCGATGTGAGACCAGTACAAACCCAACTTGCTGCATTTTACAGGGCAGACTGATCTCATGAAGTGGCGTATGTATGACACGGCAATTCATATGCCATTTTGGCGTGTTACCAAGACGCATAATTGCTTTTTAGAGTGTTTATCAACGCCGCTTGGCCTCCATTGACTTACATGCATTGCGATTGCGTGTCAATTTACACAAAGTTCTCCTGAGATAATAACAGTACACACACACACCTTCTCATTCAATGTGTTTCTTTATTTTCATGACTATTTACATTGTATATTCTCACTGAAGGCATCAAAACTATGAATGAACACATATGGAATTATGTACTTAACAAAAAAGTGTGAAATAACTGAAAACATGTCTTATATTTTAGATTCTTCAAAGTAGCCACCCTTTGCTTTTTTTGATAACTCTGCAAACCCTTGGTGTTCTCTCAATGAGCTTCATGAGGTAGTCACCTGAAATGGTTTTACCTTCACAGGTGTGCTTTCTCAGGGTTCATTAGTGGAATTATTTCCCTTATTAATAAAAAAGCAAAGGGTGGCTACTTTGAGGAATCTAAAATATAAGACATGTTTTCAGTTATTTCACACTTTTTTGTTAAGTACATAATTCCATATGTGTTCATTCACAGTTTTGAAGCCTTCAGTGAGAATCTACAATGTAAATAGGAAAATAAAAAGGAAACGCATTGAATGAGAAGGTGTGTCCAAACTTTTGGCCTGTACTGTACACGCGGACAGCTTAAAATGCGTACAGATAACACGCCCACTCGGCTTTAGAAAGTGGTGTTTACGCCAAGTCATGATGTCACGTTGTACAGGGAGCTCCTCTCACCTGTGTGGATGCCGGCTCGGAGCTCCAGCCTGTGGTCGGGCATATGAGGGATGGAGACCTGTCTGACGGCTGCTAACAGATCCAGCGCCATCTTTGCGATCTCATCGGCATGCCTATCGCCGTTCCTCTCAGGCAGACCGCTCACCACCATGTATGCATCCCCGATTGTCTCCACCTGGTTTGGTAGTTTGACATAAAAAAATTGATAAAAAAAATGTTGTTCAAAGTCAGGAGTAGAAATGGTTCACGTTAGGAAGGGAGCTGCACGATGTATATGCTCCTCTTAGGCATGAACGGAAGGAGGTGCCCAATCAAAAGAAAGCAAATAAGTGGTATTTTCCAAATCTTTCAAGAAAATAAGTGCCGACTTTTAGGGCGTGTCACACTTGGTCTGTTTCGTTTGTAATGAAACCAAGATTTAACAAGACTGTTACATGTGCCTCTGGTGTGTGTGTGTGTCTTGTTTCCTCCCTCTGTGTGTCTCTCTCTCTCTCTCTCTCTGTGTCCCTCGTTCTGCCCTCCTCCCTCTACCTGTTGCACACCTGAGCGTAACCAGTGCTCAGGTAGAGCGGGAAGGCAGAGAGTGAAGGGACAGAGGCACATGGAGAGCACACCAGCAGCACACTATGAATGAATGAATGAATGAATTAATGAATGAATACATTTATTGGTCGTAACCAAAAGGTAATGTCAGAAGCTTCAGCTTATATCAGGCCCCTGCCCTTCTCACATTTTTAAGTTTGAGTAACAAACAAATTGTCAAGAAAAACATTTACAAGACAAGAACGATAAAATAAATGACACAAAAAAAACTAAAGAACATTTACACATATACCCAGATACATTTCTACATACATACAGTGTGTTTGCATATGCATGCATACACTTACCTACATACATACATACATACATACATACACGCCTACATATACCCATAAGGGTCAGTACTTATATACATTGCCACCATAAGGTGAATAATATCCTAAATAATGATGATAACCATAATGATAATAATGATGTTCATCATCACCATTATTTAATTAATACTACTCAATGTCTATACTTATCTAGTGCCATGTCTTTGAACCCTTTTTTTTTTTTATTTGAAGACATTCCTAGTAAGGAGTTTCCTCCTCACCTTTTTTTTTATGTACAACAAGCAGGTTTGTGTTTCCCGACCTCCATGCACAGTTTATTGTGCTAGTTTGGGCTGGAGTTTACCGGTAGTTCATTAGTTATTTGTCTCTTTTTTTGTTGTTTTAGGATTAGTTTACCCTTTTTAGGTAATTTAGGGGGAGACGCAGGGAGCGATGGCCCACTGCGAGGTTGGTCCAGCGTCTTCCCATCTTTTTGCTCCTTTTGGCCCGGGTCTCCAGTCCCTTTTTTGTTTCTCTTTGTTTTCTACTTTTGGGAATATTTTAACGTTATTTAATATAGCTTGTTGGTTAATTGTTAACCTTGTGTCTGGCATCCTTTTTTATATGTTGCATCCTCCAATCTCTTTTTAGCCTTGGTTAGTTTCTTGAAATGGAGGCCGTAACAAAAACAACATACACATGCATATGTTAAAGGTCTCAAAGTTTAAAATGTTGTAGAGCCCCGCTCTCCGCCCCTGGCCCTGAGGCGATATTATGAATCCCACTATGGCCTCGTAAAGACCCGCCTTTCAATAGCATTTATTGGCCAGGCGTCCATGCTTACGTAAGGTAACGTAACCCCATTTGTTCAGGTCCTATCCCCTGACCAATCGGCTATCCTAACCTTAACCACTGGAGGTCAAATGCCTAACCCCAACCAATCAAGGTGCTTCATAGGCGGGTCCGTTGTGGCAACGCTGCCGAATATCCAGAAGTTAAAGCCCGAGCGAGAACAATCTTTGCTGAGTTGTGTTGGGGGGCCATGATGTCGTGGCCCTCCTCCCCACGGGGTTCAGGAACAGTTAGATTTTCCAGCTCGCTCCGTTAGTGGTGAATGAGTTGGCTATGGCTAACGCTAGCGAAGCTAATGCTAAATGTAAGCCGATAGTTGTTGTCTGTCTCCCCTCTTGTTGCACATGCTCATAATAATGGACCAGGATAGTGGACCAGAGTCTGGTAGGACCAGGCTAATGGACCAGGCTAGTGGACCAGAGTCTGGTAGGACCAGGGTAATGGACCAGGCTAATGGACCAGGCTAATGGACCAGAGTCTGGTAGGACCAGGCTAATGGACCAGGCTAATGGACCAGAGTCTGGTAGGACCAGGCTAATGGACCAGGCTAGTGGACCAGAGTCTGGTAGGACCAGGCTAATGGACCAGGCTAGTGGACCAGAGTCTGGTAGGACCAGGCTAATGGACCAGAGTCTGGTAGGACCAGGCTAGTGGACCAGAGTCTGGTAGGACCAGGCTAATGGACCAGAGTATGGTAGGACCAGGCTAATGGACCAGGCTAGTGGACCAGAGTCTGGTAGGACCAGGCTAATGGACCAGCGTCTGGTAGGACCAGGCTAGTGGACCAGAGTCTGGTATGACCAGGCTAATGGACCAGAGTATGGTAGGACCAGGCTAATGGACCAGGCTAGTGGACCAGAGTCTCGTAGGACCAGGCTAATGGACCAGAGTCTGGTAGGACCAGGCTAGTGGACCAGAGTCTGGTAGGACCAGGCTAATGGACCAGCGTCTGGTAGGACCAGAGTCTGGTAGGACCAGGCTAATGGACCAGAGTCTGGTAGGACCAGGCTAGTGGACCAGAGTCTGGTAGGACCAGGCTAATGGACCAGGCTAATGGACCAGAGTATGGTAGGACCAGGCTAATGGACCAGGCTAGTGGACCAGAGTATGGTAGGACCAGGCTAATGGACCAGGCTAGTGGACCAGAGTCTGGTAGGACCAGGCTAATGGACCAGCGTCTGGTAGGACCAGGCTAGTGGACCAGAGTCTGGTAGGACCAGGCTAATGGACCAGAGTCTGGTAGGACCAGGCTAATGGACCAGGCTAGTGGACCAGAGTCTGGTAGGACCAGGCTAATGGACCAGGCTAGTGGACCAGAGTCTGGTAGGACCAGGCTAGTGGACCAGAGTCTGGCTAGACCAGGCTACTATCAGAGCTGTAGTGGACCAGAAATAGAACTGAGTACTCTTTCAAGTAAACGGACAATGTGAACACAAAGAGAACTGAGTCGCTTTTCTGTTGGTCCACACGTTTGGTTTGTTTTAAAAGAGGACTATACGAGAAAACACCTTTTTAAAAGTAGACTCCAATTTTGGAGGCAAAAGGCAGCGTGTGAGTTTTCTGTGCGTGCCTTGACATGTCACGTTTACCTTGTAGACATTGTAGGAGTCGATGCGTGTGTCGAAGCACATGTAGAGGTTGTTGAGCATCTCCACCACTTGCAGAGGGGCACAGGACGCAGAGATGGAGGTGAAGCCCACGATGTCGGAGAAAAAAATGGTGACCTGGAACAAAATGCAAAGACGGGTTCGGTTGTACTGGACAAAAATACTACAGCTTATTATTACACAGTCCATCTATTGCAGTCCAACACAACAATCCTACTATCCTTGTTAGGATAATAATTTATCATATTATGGGTGGTGATGGCGCCAGTGTTGGGAAAGTTCACTTTCTACATGAACTAGTTCAAAGCTCAGTTCACAAATTTTAAAATGAACTCGTTCAGTTCATAGTTCATACTTCAAAATATTGAACCACGTTCACAGTTCCAAAAATTAACTTAGTTCATAGTTCTTTTTTTCCATATGTTGCTGCGAGCTATTATTTTTCAAAATTGAAAGACTAGCCGAGTGCTTCAGTTCAATGTGCCGTTTCAGGTTTGCTGTGGATGTGTGTGTGTGTGTGTGTGTCTGTGTGTGGATATGTGTGTCTGTGTGTGTGTGTGGATGTGTGTGTGTCTGTGGATGTGTGTGTGTGTGTTTCTGTGGATGTGTGTGTGTCTGTGGATGTGTGTGTGTGTGTTTCTGTGGATGTGACTGAAGTGCAGATTTTCTTTTTGAAAGCTGGCGGGAATCTACGAAGCCTCCACGCTGCTTTCTGATTTGATGACACTGGTGGCTGATGTTACCAAATTGGGTGTTGTTTTCCTCTACATATGAAGGCCGTGTTTTTACCGTATATGACGGTGTGTTTTAGCCGTGGTTTTGGCCTGGAAGGCTCTATAGAAATCTGGCGCCCTATTGGACAAAGTTAAACTGAGAGAGCGTGGCGTTCACAGACACCAGAATGAAGGAGTTCACAGTAACGTTCATCAGGCAGTAATACGGTACGTTCAGTTCACATTCCCCCAAAATATGAATGAGTTCATGAACTATCGTTCAATGAACGCATTCAGACACAACAATGGATGGCGCACAACGTAGCCTTTGGTGTGGGAGACCTGGGTTCGATTCCCATTGTGATACATCAACCAATGTGTCCCTGAGCAAGACACTTAACCCCTAGTTGCTCCATGGGCATGCAACCTCTGACATATATAGCAACTGTAAGACGCTTTGGATAAAAGCATCAACTAAATGACATGTAATGTAATGTTATTAAATAATTGAGTTCTCTTAAAAGTTTGTTTACTTGCAAGTAGAGCCAGTTTACAGCACTTAAGTATAAGTACAGAAAATGACTGTCGATAGTCTTTAACGGTAGCTTTTTATATGGAAAAGGGAGTAATATCACACAGAGAAACTCTCTTATCTGTGGTCAGTCTTGACGTCTCCTCCGCATGCCCTGCCCTCAGGGGTTTTCTGTGCTTTCCGTAAGGTCAGTGTGATAATCAGGATTATCACATGAGAAACAGAAATGGATGCACAGTTTCTTATGCAAATAGTTTAACACTAAAATGAAGCAAAGACTATAGCAAGCATAACTTTTCTAACAATCCTCCTACTGTCAGTGTTGTAATGTAACAAAGTGCAAATCGCTTCTGTACTAAAGTAGAATTTTCAAATATCTGTACTTTACATCGTTATTTATATTTCCGGAAACTTTTACTTATACTCCACAACATTTCCCCCGAGCATCTTCGTTACTACAAAATAAAATCAGAAGAAATTTGTTACAATGGAAAAGAAAGCAGGTTTTTGCAAATCGCTGCTCCTTAAATTGCCAAGATACAGCACGCTCCATTCCAGTTGGTGACCTAATGCCTGTTTGTAAAACTAAAGAAAAGGAGGAAGCACAATAACTGGTGATCATGAAAGCACCTGGTGCAGGTTCTGCCGCCATGGTAACAGACGATGACCACGTCCATGATAACGTCATGCACCTTTGGCCGTAAAGTTCATAATCAACATTTTTTTAACTTTTACTTCTAATACTTAAGTACATTTTATATCAGAAGAGTACTTTTGATACTTAAGTACAGTGAATATCAGATAAGACTTTTACTCAAGTTATATTCTAAAAGGAGACTTTGACTTCTACCAAAGTCATTTTCTGGAAGTACTTTATACAAGACTCCCTACTGTGCAATATTCTATTTCTATTCATCTGCACCAAACTCATCTGTATAATCTGTATATATATATATATATATATATATATATATATATATATATATATACACAGATAGAATCTAGATGTCAAGATTATTCAGAAAAGTTTTTTGCCATTTTCAGAAAATAGTGCCAACCATTAGTCAAAATTGCTCTAATTTTCTAAAGTTTTTTCATACTGCGTTTTGGAAATGCTTTTCCATGGTTACATATCCGATTTCATTTGTAATACCACCTCACTTTTATAGTTATGGTCCTGTGGCTCAGCATTAAAGTATTATTTCTCAGAAATGTTGGTGTCTTTGTATTTATTTATTTCTCATAATTCAGTGTTTCGCCTACCACGATGGTTTCAAAATGATGTCAAAATGCACCGTTAGCACGGTAGAATAACGTTTAAAAAAAAAGTATGTTAAAAGGTGGCCAGGCACCCCTAAAGCTCTGATCCTAGAATGGCCCCTGGTCTCGTCTCTTTGTCTTTACCAGATCCCTCCGCAATAATTGGCGTCTTTGATCATGATCATTTTTAGTGATGCATGTACGTGCTGTGTGCCTGTCTCAAGTAAAGCTCAAAGTCTAGGAACACCTCTGATTGGTGGACGTGGTGGATTGTAATTTGTTAAGTATGTGCAATACAGTCTGCACTTTGTCGATTTTTGTATTATTTTATTTCGTCTCTCTTTATCGTCTTTGTTCAGTTCTTATTTCAAGTATTGTTCTGGTGGTACTCTTCTGGATCTTACACTTTCCCATATATGAATGTGTGTATGTGTTTCGGCGGACTGTAGAAACTGAATTGCCCCTTCAGGGGTAAATAAAGCTATCTGTATCTGTATGTGTATCTGTATCATTTCCCCTCAGATTTCAGGGGGATCTTTACCAGGCATCATCCTTCTGGGATCAGCAAGTCATGTTTTACTTTTCTGGTTAGTTACAAAAAAGAAAAAGAATCGGTGGGTCCTACATTTTCTTTATGAAACACCCTAGAGCTCCAAATCAGTTTGTGCCGAGGATCCTTTTCAGTGATATTCCCCCTGTGTGCAGAGTGCTTTTGGTACAGCTGCTCCAAACCTCTTCAATAAGCCAGACGCAATTTTCACCGAATTACTTGTTTTATCTGCTGATGAATATGGAACAGGGCAATTATAGGTAATTACGCCAACAATAGCAACAAAGGCAGGAAACGCACACATTCATTCATCCTGTTGGCAGATCTTGCAGAGGTAGCGCCCCACAACCCTCGCTACATTACAAGCTCTAAATTTACTCGGTTAAATGTTAGAAGTGAACGGGGAGCAGCGAGGGAAAGGGTTATTGGTTTATCTGTCTCCAACACTGTTGTCTAGGCTATTTCTTCCATTTGCCTTTAAGTAAGGTTTAAAAATGTTCTGCAGTGCCTTAGTTGCAGGATGTTGCAGGATAAGTTACCATCATGTCATGGACATTAGTAAAAGTAAAACAAATGTATATTATCAGTCGCTGTTGCAGTGTTTTAAAATAAAAATCACTTTAACACAATCACAGTTCCATCAACACTTAAATACTATGGTTTCCATCTCCTCATTATTCATAGAAAGAAAGATTGCGGAAAGAGGGAGCAGTTGTTTTCCAAGTAACAAGTAATTTGAAGTCATTACTAAGAAATCCACAGTCATGTCCCAAGTCAGAACCATAGACAGTGAAATAAATGGACACAGCGACGCTAAAGACTTCGACGGAGACCAGTGAAGGATATCAGAAGTCTCTTTCCCGGTGCTGGCTGAGCGTTACTGAGCAGCCTCCAACTGAGCTTGAAGACGTAGATGTGACGTGAGCAACCTGTCTGAAAGTGTGAAGTCTTCTGGTAGCTGTGCCGAGAGAAATCTCAATCATTCCCAATCTTACAGAGACGGAGAGCGTGAGTAGGAGCTGTCCATGAGCGTAGGAGCAGGAGCAAAACGTTGCTGAAATATTTGGTTCCGATGCTTTCATGGACTCTCTATGGGCTTCTCCCTTGACTGTATGATGCCTCCAAATCCCCCCAATTGCCTGTGAGCTTCTTCTGATCCTATACGGTAATTTCTCTACTGCGCGACAGAAAGTTGCGTAGTTATGACACAATCGTTAGCCTATTTTTATAAAAGCGTTTGCTACGGGGCCATAACGTGAGATACAAGGTAATGGAACCTTTTATAAATTGATGTGTTTCTTTAGAAATAAACAATGGACAAATAGAGTCTTTAAACGCTTCAGATGTAAAGGTATTCGCTGTCAAAGTGACGCCAAAATGAATGGGAGTCAATGGAATGCTAAAGGCAGGTGATAGCTTGTTAGCCTCAGAATTTCCCCATAGGAGGTACGCTTTCCGGATGCTTGCTTACCCCCTTGGTCAGAACCATTAAGTCTCAAATCAAGAGCATAGACTGTAAAAATAAAAGACAAAACAGCAGTCAACACCTGTTGTTTTGGGACTGCCGTTTTGAAGCCTCGAGTTTGGAAATTTGGATGTCGCCATCTTGGTTTCTTTAAACCGGACGTGGCGATTTTGACGAAAGCGTGGAGCTGGGGAGGATGCCATTGTTGTTTATATGAAATGGCGCTGCGCTAAGCTAAACGCTAAAGAAGGAAAAGTTGCAGTTTTTCAACCCTTCTGAAGCGAGTCATCCAGTGGAGATTAAACGTTAGCTTGTTCGGCAGAACACTGAACGGGACTGAAGTGAAAACACACAGTGAGAGGGTCAAAGTGTAAGACAAACACATTGACAACACCCAACCCACGCTGAATATGTCAAGTTTTTAATAAAATTTAGATCGTACAACAAGGCGGGTCTGCTTGGTTCTTTCGGGGAATGATTGTAAAGATGTACAAAGAATATGTTGAGGGCATTTCCTCTCTAACTGGGAGGTTTTGGGACCGATTGGTGGGATAGCTGTGGACGACTGGCGAGAGCTAATGAGGTTTAACCATGTATCAGCTAATTTAAATAGCTCACGTTACTGTATTGTGTCAACAGTTAACTTCATTTAATATTGGATGAGGCGTTTTCTTTTGCGTGGTGGCAAATGTTCCATCAAAACAAGTTCCTTCCCGAGACTATTTAGCAGAGCCACCGTCGCTGCGTCCCGGAGCTTAGCGCCGTCCAAGACGGTTGTGATTGGTTTAAAGAAATGCAAACGAACCAGAGCGTTTTCTTTCTCCTATGACCAGAATGCATCTTTGGTGTAGCCAAACCTTACTGCACAGCGCTGTGGAGATAAAGCTGGCTATGCGAGACTTATCTTGAGCCATGCTGACCCAGAATGCGAGAAGCAAAGATCAATGCACCAACCTTTTCATAGCTCTCCGCCTCGACATGTTTTTGCTGGCGGAGCTGCTTGGCGACCGACTTGGGCAGCATTTGGTGCAGCAGATCCTCAGCCAGCTGCCTCTGGCGCCTTAGGTCCTCAGTCTTCTCCTTCAAGTTCTGGGCGTAGTTCTGTATCCACTCCGTCATCTGCTTGAAGGAGAACATCACCACCGGGTAGATGAGGCAGGCAATGGCCAGCAGGCAGACCTTCATACTGAGGCCCGAAGACACGGATCGAGACTCCAGTCTGAGAGCGGGCACGGCACGATCAAACAAGCACCGCTGGGTGTTTGTCAGAGCCTGGATTCCAGTGTGAGACCCAGACAGAAGCTCCGTACCTGCTCCAGAGATCTGCCACAGACTTGTGTCAAAAATATAAGAAAGTTTTACACGCTGGCTGGAGTTTAACTTGAAGTCTATGTTCTCTAACCAGCAGTCGTTCAGTCGTTCTGTCATAACCCTGGCGAAGCAGAGGTAGCTTAGTTCGTAAGTCCACTTGTGTTGGAAGTCAGTGCGAGTTGCCACGTGGGGGAAGTCCATCAACTGGTGGTTGAGCTCTATGAATTTGATCAGAAGTCTTGCGGACAGTACATCTCTCCAGTTGTAATGCTGTTTGACTTTGACTAAAGTTTCTTCTGCCGTACCCCAGATGTCAAGAAGTCTTCCGATGGCCAGGGAGTAAGCAGAAGTACCGTTTTCACTCGTGCCGTTTGTATCCAATGAAGCGTTTAGGAATCCTTGAACACTCCACAGCATCTCCTGGCAGAATCCAGCCAACTCAACACCACAAGGGACCCCGTGGCCATTGCTGTGACCCACCTTTTCACCACAGAGATGATCGAACACAGGAAACACAACCTCTGAAAAACTGGCCTCCAATGTCTCATTGGCCACGTCTTTGGCGAATAAGCGTCTCATGTTTTGAAGCTTCCTGACGAGTTGCAGGATGGCTATCGTCCTGCATGAAGTCAGCTCGTTGTAGGCGCCCTCTGTGCTGTGCAGCAGGTCAAAGTTGGAGCTGAGATCGATGGATACGGAGCCAAGCAGGGCGAGGAAAGAGAGGACGCAGGCTGTCAAAATCCGACGCACAGTGCGACTACTGCCAGACAGGGAAAATATGGAACACCTGGAAACACAGGAACACGACTAGTGAATTACTGAGGGAGACTTACGTACAAAGAATTGATTATTTGACAGCAAGTGTGACCCTGGATTGAACGTATTAGTTATTTATCAAGCAAAAGTGCAAAATAGGGCCGGGTTAAAATAATCGATTCTCAAATTAAAATCGATTTTTGTTTTAGTGATCCGATATGGATTCATAAAATCCAGAAATCAATCTTTCAAAAATGACATTTTGCAATGGATGTTTTAAGTAAAAAGTACTTTAAACAAACTCAATGTTAAACACTAATCTGGTGCAATATAAAAAATATGTGAGGGTTGCTTCTTGCTTGTACAATTCACAGCAGAAGTTCTCTTGTATATCCAATGTAAATTGGAATTTCCCTAACCTAAATGATCTCACATCAAATCAGAATCTTGTGAATCGGAATCAAATCGATTCGGGAAATCATTGGCAAAGCCCAGCCCCTTGTGAAAATGTTTCTTAAATATGAGGATTTGCAACTGTGATGGGCATCTTTCACAATGTTCTTACCTTTATGTGACTAAACCATAAGAAGAGTAATAATTGGTAATAAGAAATAATTAGTTGCAGCCCTAAATAATACATTTGGAAGAAAAACCCTTTCGGTTACAGTATAATCTTAAAGACATGACATCTTTAATCAGTAAATTAATCAATCAATCAATTAGACAATCAATATTTATATATAAATAGCACCTTTAGCACCCAAATGCTTGCTATGGGAAAGTCATTCCTAGTAAGACCTAACAGGCAATAAATCTATTTCTGATTGTGATTTTAACCCAGTCCTAGTTTATTATTGAGACAAATCAAAGATCAACCAGCAGCTGCAGCAATAGATTGCGTTTCTTCCAGTGAATTTACCAACTTTCCGGGGGAGTTGTGTGTGTGTGTGTGCGTGTGTGTGTGTGTGTGTGTGTGTGTGTGTGTGTGTGTGTGTGTGTGTCTCACTTGCACAGCTGACACTCGCTGTCCGCATCCTGCTGCGCCCGCGGAGCGACCCTCCTCTTGAACCTTCTTTTTAGGGAAGCCGAGGACAGAGTCCCAGATGCGAAACACTCTTTTTTCATCAAGTCCAGCGATGACATGAGACCCGCGCTGCAGCTGGTTTACCTCCCTCAGACAGGACACAGGCATAGCAGAGGGGGCCCCGCACTCAACACATGATCAACACCTAGTGGGAGTCACGGAGAGTACCAAGTCTGCATCAGCGTCTACTCAGCTTCCGGTTCCTTACTTCAAAATAAACGTTTTAATATTAATTATAATATATGAGAAGCTACTTAGGCCAAAATTGAATCCTTCACTTGCACATACAGTACATATACCAGTGTGTGTGCAAGTGAAGTATATATGTATGTGCAAGTGTTTAGTACCAGTATAGTATGTCAAGTTATATGCAATTTAAGTATTCAATTCTGGTCATAATAAAAGCCTACTATACAAATACATTTCTATATTTCTACTTAATATATTTCTCTATATTTAATTTGTTTGTTTTTTTGTATTTAATTTGAATTTACATTTCCAATACTTTTTTGCTTGTTCATTTTACTGTTAGTGGGTCTTATATTTTAACAATGTTTCTATTGTGAAGCACTTTGTCTGTAAAAGGTTAAATGAACAACATACATCTTACTTAAAACTGATTACATTGAAGTTGGTCCGACCTTCTGGCTACATCACAGATATATTCTGGGATAGGAAAAAAAATGCTCTGGGTTGTCAACAGTTTAAAGATGAATCAATGCACCTCTGATAGCATACAGTGTCAACAATTGAAAGTCATTTACTTAGAGTAGGCTAATTAAATTACAAAATAAGTGTACAATATAAGAATAATTTGCATCAAAGATCACTTTCTTCCCAGCAGTTTTACATTCAAATTAAAAACACTCAAATTCATAACACGTTGGAGATATTCCTATCCCAGAATGTATCGGCGGTGTGCGAGATTGTGATGTTTTCCATTCACTACTACTACGGCTGTGTTAAGCTAGCGAACGTATAATACCAGAACTTCCGTAATAAGTCCACGCTTTGCCTTCAAAATAAATGTATGAAACAGCCCGAAATAAAGACAACCCTTAACGTTACGGTTGGCATACTGGCTTCGTTTTATGTGGCTTTTAACCGCATGACAACGACAGTAAGCTACAGGCAAATGTTCGGGGCGGCGGCAGTCCAAATGAGTAAAGAAAAGTAAAATATAATAAAAATGTTTTTTAAAAAAGGCAAAAAACATTGGGAAAAGCACAAAAAATGCCAAAAAGTGTCGAAAAAAACCCAATAAAACGATAAAAAGCGTAAAAAATGTCGAAAAAGCGACAATAACGTCGGAAAAAAAATCAACAAATGTGGGGGGAAAACGACAAAAAACAGCTGACATCTTGCATTGGGCACCAAATTGGTTAGGGACGGCTCTGTAGCAAACACATCTTGCAAGACAGAAACAAATATCCATTGATAAAAACCTATCTCTACGTAGGGTGCTTTACTTTGAAATCTGTTACCGGAAGTCCTTCATGTGACTCTGTCTGGCTTCCCCATTGAGGACACGCACCAAGTGGATTGTTGTGTCTGCTGTTTGAATAAGTAGAAAGCCGAAGTGAGCTAATGAATCTGTTGCTAACTTTGCGTATCCTCGTGTAACGAGAGGATCCGCGGCTTTTAGCTGCTTAAACATCAGTCGGTGTTAAAAGTGGCGGTTGGCGGGCTGGCTCCTCGCCGTCTCGGCGGACGGAGAGTAAGTAAATGAAAGCGCTGTTTGGAGCCGTTGAACAAAGAGCTTTTCTTCCCTCTGCCATTGTTACCGAGCGGAGCGCCTGGTTTCTGACTTATTCAGAGGTGGTTTCGGACTGTTAAAGTAAGAGAACTACTCTGAAGTTTTTCTTGTTTTTAAACGGGGGCATTAAAAAAGGTCGGTTTTCACGCTGCGTAGTTTAATTCATTCATACATTCAACTAGCAAAGCCCTGTTACCATTGGGCTTACGTTGAAGTGATTTGATAGGCTGTTAAGTTGACGTTAACGGTAACAAACGGACGGAACTGTCCACGCTCGGATACCTTTTGGCTAATATTCTATCAAAATATGTGTTCAAATAGTATATAAAAGAACACTTTGGTGTAAAACTAAAGTGTAACTACTTACCTTTTCTAACGGTATAGCGTTGTAACTATTTACTTTAGCACTGTGTTTGGTCTTCATAACCGCCACCTAAATTTAATGTGTTAAATTTAAACGTAAACAACTTAGCGAGTTTGGATTTAGCTTATTAACGCTCAGTAAGCTCGTAGTTATTTACAGTCAGTCTAGGCGGCTTGATAATACGCTATTTTGCTACAGTCATACAGTTACCTGGCTGACAGAGTGTACGGCACGTATTAAATTAAGTATTTTCTACTTTTAATAAGACCTTTTTCAATTGAATCCCATTGCTAGGCAACATCCTGGACCCTTGTTAACGGCCTGTCATATGATGTCATTCACTTACACTGTAGGGGCGGGAATCACCAGAGGTCTCACGATACCATATCATCACGATACTTACTTTACGATACGATATTATTGCGATTTTCGACATATTGCAATATTGTGCGATATATTGCAATTTATTACCTTTTTTCCCAACTTCCCCAAACTTTGTCAACATTATTACTAGGGCTGTCCTCGACTAAAGAAATTCTTAGTCGACTAACACTTATACGATTTTGTCGACTAATCGATTAGTTGATTTAATTGACAGAGCTGTGCGCTTTGAGAGGTGGTTAAGACTAGAAAAGCACAATATAAATGTAGTTAATTAACCATCTGTAAAACTGAGTTTCTCCACAATTAATCCTGCAAAAGCACCACTTTAAATCTTGTGTTTACCATAAATGTGCTCAGAAGTTTCTTTGAAATGAGTAATTAAGCATGAATAAGCATAAAAAATGACTAATCGACTAAAGAAATCTTAGTCGACTAAGACCAAAACGACCGATTAGTCGACTAATCGACTAAGAGGTGGCAGCACTAATTATTACCTTTTTTCCCAACTTCCCAAAACTTTGTCAACATCTGTTTTATCTAAAAAGATACATTTCTCTGTTTGTTTATCTCACTTCCATTTTGTTGCTGCAAAATGGGATTGTCAAGCAGAAAGACTGACCAACACATATATAATAATAGATTGATACTAGGCATTTGTGTATCGATGCAGTATTGCCACAGAAAATATCACAATACTAGGCTGTATTGATTTTTTTCCCCCAACCCTTAATACACCGCAACAGAAAATCAACTTGGGGCCATTTACAATGTTTATTTTTACACCTTTTAAATGATCTACGTCAGGGGTCTTCAACATTTTTTTACGCCAAGGACCCCTCAACTGAATGAGAGACATAACAGGGCCCCCCTACTAAATATATTGTATTAAATGAAGTTGCATATTTAACTGGGCCTAATAATTGTTGGCGTGAGTTTATAAATCATGTTTTAATGTTAAACACACATGTGGCCCAGTTACTCCTTAGGATTAATTTAGGCCAGTAAGCCCATCACCAGTGGGGAGTTACAGTATATTTGCTAGTATTTTGGTGGATTCATGTTAAGACTTTTTAATTTTAAAAAAAAACTTTTATAAATTAACAAAAAATTTGGAGGCCCCCTTGCATTGAATCTGAGTACCCCCTAGGTGTCCCGGACCCCCTGTTGAAGATCCCTGATCTACAGTATAGATGCTTTTCAATAACAACAATGTACTAGTCCAGTGTCCTGAGTCAGAATCAGCTGTGTGTCACACAATCACAAACAAGGAATCTGACTCCCTTTTTGCGCCCCCATTACTTTCAGTGTGATTACACAGAAATAGAAATACAGCATTAAAGAACAAGGAAAACAAAGCTGTACAAATAGAGGTAAAGAATAGACAGGACTATGAACACAAGTGATCACAGTGTGAAGAGACAGTCGAGCCAGACTGCATTCTGAAATCTGGAAATTCAGGGTCTTCTTTATCACAACAAAAAGTCCTAAAATATGACTCAAAACGCAGTCTGACAAATTGGGAGCCACTCCTGAAATCCCACACAGTAACATTACTTGTAGGTCTGATTACTTACTACTAATAATATTATATTCTATAATAAATAGGAATAATACTATAAATAGGAATGTAACGATATACTCAACTCACCATTTTTTTTAACAGAATGAGCTGCAGACAAATGACTAACTGTACAAAACAAGAGATGTGTCCTCTTATCAAAAGTACAACTGAAATTGTATTTTTATCTTAAATTACAAAAATTAAATAAAAAGTTATTTTTTTAAACAGATCCCACATCAAAATAACTAAAATAGAAAAAAAACCTCTTTAAATGAATAAACTAAGAAGCTACATTGACGTCTGAAGTCAGACAAGTGAAATCAAAAATGGATTACGTCCTAGGATGTTTAAAACGTTCATCGTTATATAGATTTTAACCAATTCACGATGCATCGTTACATCCCTACGACTAAGTGCAAGAAGATTGTCGAAGACATAAAGATAACAAATTACAAAATAGGACGTAATTAAACAATGTTGTTTTAGTGGATTATATATATATATATATATATATATATATATATATATATATATATATATATATATATATATAAATACTAAAGTGGTTCTTCAGGAGTTGTCATATGTCAAGCAAAACAATATCATAATCAGAAAAGGATTTATTGCCAAGTAAGTAAGACTTAAAAGGAATTGGCCTTGATGGTTGGCGCATACATTCACATATTAAACATTAATATGAAGGAACTCTACCTTTTTAAATTGCACATTTTCAGTTTTCTGTAGTTTTCTGTAGTTTGGTTTTGCCTTACATTTGCACTATTTAGAATGTATTACTGTATTGTACATATTACTTATCTTTTTTAATTGTATATATTACTTATCTTTTCCATTATACTTGTTGTACGTGTCCTTATAGCATTGTGGGTCGGAGAGAAACATATATTTAATTACTCTGTATATCTGGCACATATTGCAGAATTTACGATAAAGTTGACTTGAAATAAAAAATAAATACAGAAACAGGTATATACAAAATAGCCGTTTAACATTAAGGAAAACTGAATTCACTATAAAAGCAAGATAAAACTATGTTTTTCATTTAAACAGTTTCTTTCCACAAGCTGTGATTGCTTTGAACAAAGCATCTTAAACTAGGCACTTTAAATTTATGTATGGATTTTATTGTACAGCATTTTAATATTGAGGCTTCATGTGGCTTTGTTTGTCTGTTTTTATGTTGTGTCCTCTGATGTGTTGACTTTGCACTTTGAGCTACTTGCAAATTTTTTCCAATGCGGGTTACACTGCAAATGGCTAATAAAGTGAATCTGAATCTGATGTGGCGCTGTCTAGAATACTATTGTACTTTTGCCATAAACATGGTGCCACATTAAACTGCCATGTTTGAATGCTATTGGCGGGAAGGGGCAGGTTCAGGTGGCACTTGTTGAGTTTTCCGTGCTGCTCGTGTTGACAGGTGAGGGGGCGGCCTGTGCTCCAGTCATGACCTCTGGTAATGGGAACACTAACAGCAACGGCAGCCAGCACAATGGAGAGAGTAAAGCAGCCCAGCCCGTAGTCACGTCCCACATCCTCACCCATCTGATAGAAGGCTTCGTCATCCAGGAGGGTGCCGAGCCGTTCCCTGTGAGTACTCAGCGCTTCCTCTATGTTCGTTTTTGTAGTGGTGGCCCGCCATGGCAAAATGTCTGCCGCCACGGTATCAGAAATAGGGCAGACGCACAATGTAGTCGCGGTTACCTTTTTAAATTATCCAGCCGACATAATGCACCCACCCTCGTTGGCTCACATTGCAATTTAACAACAAGTAGAACTATTCAGAGGTTATTGGACCGGTCCAGTTTAACAACAAGTAGAACTATTCAGAGGTTATTGGACCCGTCCAGTTTAACAACAAGTAGAACTATTCAGAGGTTATTGGACCGGTCCAGTTTAACAACCAGTAGAACTATTCAGAGGTTATTGGACCGGTCCAGTTTAACAACCAGCAGAACTATTCAGAGGTTATTGGACCGGTCCAGTTTAACAACAAGTAGAACTATTCAGAGGTTATTGGACCGGTCCAGTTTAACAAAAAGTAGAACTATTCAGAGGTTATTGGACCGGTCCAGTTTAACAACCAGTAGAACTATTCAGAGGTTATTGGGCCTGTCCAGTTTAACCAGTAGAACTATTCAGAGGTTATTGGGCCCGTCCAGTTTAACCAGTAGAACTATTCAGAGGTTATTGGGCCCGTCCAGTTTAACCAGTAGAACTATTCAGAGGTTATTGGGCCCGTCCAGTTTAACCAGTAGAACTATTCAGAGGTTATTGGGCCCGTCCAGTTTAACAAGTAGAACTATTCAGAGGTTATTGGGCCCGTCCAGTTTAACAAGTAGAACTATTCAGAGGTTATTGGGCCCGTCCAGTTTAACCAGTAGAATTATTCAGAGGTTATTGGGCCCGTCCAGTTTAACCAGTAGAACTATTCAGATGTTATTGGGCCCGTCCAGTTTAACAACAAGTAGAACTATTCAGAGGTTATTGGACCGGTCCAGTTTAACAACAAGTAGAACTATTCAGAGGTTATTGGACCGGTCCAGTTTAACAACCAGTAGAACTATTCAGAGGTTATTGGGCCCGTCCAGTTTAACCAGTAGAACTATTCAGAGGTTATTGGGCCCGTCCAGTTTAACCAGTAGAACTATTCAGAGGTTATTGGGCCCGTCCAGTTTAACCAGTAGAACTATTCAGAGGTTTTGGGCCCGTCCAGTTTAACAAGTAGAACTATTCAGAGGTTATTGGGCCCGTCCAGTTTAACCAGTAGAACTATTCAGAGGTTATTGGGCCCGTCCAGTTTAACCAGTAGAACTATTCAGAGGTTATTGGGCCCGTCCAGTTTAACAAGTAGAACTATTCAGAGGTTATTGGGCCCGTCCAGTTTAACAAGTAGAACTATTCAGAGGTTATTGGGCCCGTCCAGTTTAACAAGTAGAACTATTCAGAGGTTATTGGGCCCGTCCAGTTTAACAAGTAGAACTATTCAGAGGTTATTGGGCCCGTCCAGTTTAACCAGTAGAACTATTCAGAGGTTATTGGGCCCGTCCAGTTTAACCAGTAGAACTATTCAGATGTTATTGGGCCCGTCCAGTTTAACAACAAGTAGAACTATTCAGAGGTTATTGGGCCCGTCCAGTTTAACAACAAGTAGAACTATTCAGAGGTTATTGGGCCCGTCCAGTTTAACTCCACATACTGTTGTGTTGATGGAGTTTATTGTCAAAACGTTCGCTTTCTTCCGAGTCGACTATCAAACGAACAGCTCCACCAAAAACGTCACCGCGGTGGATCCGTTCTAACTTGTCAGTTCTGTCAGCTCATCGTCCTGATATCAAACATCTGGAAACATTAAAACGGTGAGTGAGTCAGAGTTAGGGATGTCACGAGAGAACCGTTACTACCGACACCTTCCGGTTCTAATACGACAAAACACTGACTATGTTTACAAGCTGTCAATTTTCGGGTTATGGTCAGGTTAAGGTCACTATTCGGGTTTCTGAAACATTCGGAATAACCCGTTTACATGCGTGAGCAGAGAGAGTTACTCCTGTATACGTGGAGTTTGTAATCAATTGGCGATATCCCGATGTAAACGGCGACGCACGGTTAGCGTCTGGACGTACGGACAACCTTAAGACGCAATAACTTTTCGGTCACCTTCTTATAAATCTCACTATCTCGGTACTTTCTGCCGTCAACAAAAGACATGATATTCATGGTTTTAACCACACTAATAAAGAAATTGGTTTCCTCCTCGCTCCAAAAGTGTGGTGCTGTGCTGCGTCTCGCCATGTTTACCTCTACTTCTTGTTTACTTCTGGTATACTGTGCGCAGGTTTTCTGCATTGACATATATATAACTATATTATTATAGTATAGAATTATTATTATAACTTTGTTTTCTGGCGCATACAAGAAGTTCCTCTACTCAAAAGACCAAGATATTCCTTGCGAATAGAACATGCGCAGAACACAAATCAATGTTCCTTTTGATGGGGATATGCCGATAGGCGTTTACATGACCAAAATTTAAAAAACGGAATATGAGCATATTCGTGTTTTTGCCGGTGTTTACATGGCCGTGCGCAACTGGGTTATTGCTAATATTCCGGTTTTGAACGGGTTATTGGCTGCATGTAAACGTAGTCACTGACGATGCCTTTTTATTTTTATTTTTTATTTTTTTGAAGGACTGTAGGCACTGTTAGCGATGATGCCAGTGTTAGCAGCATCGGTGCTGCGCCTCTTCCCAAGCTGATGGGGGCAGTACACGCTTCAGAGTGTTCCAGTCGATATATTCAGAAGAACAAGGTCACGAACAAGTGGCACTTCTGGTACATATCTTTCGGAAAAATATAAACAAGAGTCAACTCTACCCGACCTAAAAAACGGCATGTTCACTGCAAACTCACGGTCCTCTCTTCCCGATTTACAGCCCCCCCCTCCCTCTCTTGGCTTCAAATAACTCACCATTGTCGGCTACAGCTGCTGAACAGGCTACACGTTGTAAACAGCCGTGGCCCGCTTGCCTGCTCCTCCGGGAACGTTAGCCGTTAGCAGGGTTAGCATGGTGGCGTTAGCCACGGTTAGCCAGGACCAGTCGGGATCACTTTACTGGCTGTGTGTCCGTTGTTTTTGCGAGTAACCAACTTGGGTACTCTAGCTATATAATTCAATGCGAGTACATGAATGTTGAAATTACATAAAATGCCCGTCCCTAGTGGCCGTGATAAATTAGCCTGAAGCTAATGCTTAGCTACCTGTTCAGGAGGAAATTAGCCAACTCGGCGTCCTTTGGGGCTCTAAGCTGTCTCTATCTTTCAAATACATCTCCATTATTTACCCGGGGTTTGTAACGTCTATGGTCACTGACTTTAAGAAAGTTAAAGGTCCCATGACATGGTGCTCTTTGGATGCTTTTTATATAGACCTTAGTGGTCCCCTAATACTGTATCTGAAGTCTCTTTTATATAGACCTTAGTGGTCCCCTAATACTGTATCTGAAGTCTCTTTATATAGACCTTAGTGGTTCCCTAATACTGTATCTGAAGTCTCTTTTATATAGACCTTAGTGGTCCCCTAATACTGTATCTGAAGTCTCTTTTATATAGACCTTAGTGGTCCCCTAATACTGTATCTGAAGTCTCTTTTATATAGACCTTAGTGGTTCCCTAATACTGTATCTGAAGTCTCTTTTATATAGACCTTAGTGGTCCCCTAATACTGTATCTGAAGTCTCTTTTATATAGACCTTAGTGGTTCCCTAATACTGTATCTGAAGTCTCTTTTATATAGACCTTAGTGGTCCCCTAATACTGTATCTGAAGTCTCTTTTCCGAAATTCAGCTTTGGTGCAGAATTACAGCCACTAGAGCCAGTCCCACAATGAGCTTTCCTTAGGATGTGCCATTTCTGTGTCCAGATTGGTCCATCTGAGCTTTCATTTTCTCAAAGGCAGAGCAGGATACCCAGGGCTCGGTTTACACCTATCACCATTTCTAGCCACTGGGGGGACCATAGGCAGCCTGGGGGGAATGCATATTAATGTTAAAAAACCTCATAAAGTGACATTTTCATGCCATGGGACCTTTAAAACATTGGTGATGTTTGATGAACAATATACCTTCAGTTTAAAAATGTATTCTATGTACACTGCAGCTAGGCGAAAAACATTGTATCAACATTTGACTGCCTCACACCAACCCTAGCTTCTAAAGGGTTGTGTTAATTAGGTCATGTCTGGCATTTTAACATATAGAAAGAAAACGTTTGTCCCACAGCAGGAAGCAAACTTTTGTCTCCGGCTTGAAACCATCCCCTGCTGTGTTGAGACTAGATTAGAACAAAAGAAATGCTTATCTCTGTAAGATTGGAGGCGGAGGTTGGCGGGAGATGAGAATGGGTAAAATTCGGGACAGGGGAGGTGGGGGGGTTGTGGTGGTGATTTTTTTTTTTGATATTGGTCTTCTTAATGTTCTATCAGACTATAATTACTTGAGAGTAAAAAAAACAAACATATACCATTTAAAAAACTCTAGGTTTCATTAAAGTTGTGTGTTAAACAAGATGAAGAATTGTTTGTTTTTGGAAACGCTTTGTTTGCATCGCGGAAAACTGCAGTAATCCAGAGGTATTTCCCTACCCAGTCCTCCCCGTACCTGCAGAGACGTTGATCGGGTCCCGGGACACCAGCCTGAGCCTCCATTTCAAAAATGAATGAATGAAATTTTGCGTTGCAACTTGCAGCCAATGAGCAGCCGATAGGAGCTGGCTGCAGGACGACTCAATCACCACGAACAGTTTTTAATGTTCTATCAGACTAGAACTACTCGAGAGTCCAAAAAAAAAATACTTGAGAGTCTGGTTTTGAGACTTTGCTCTAATTTTCGGGACAATTAGGGCAGGATTCGGGATTCGGGACAACTGCTTGGATTTCGTGACTGTCCAGAATTTTTTGGGACGTCTGGTCACCCTAGGGAGTAGCCATGGTTACGCGTCTCCAACGGCAAGGAGGCTCTCAGGAAGTGGACGTTGAAAATGACAGCTCGGTGCATTCGCGGAGATACACACTACTGTTTATTTACACACGAGTATTTTGAGCGATAGTATGCACGTCGAGTGTGTAGTGCCGAGAATGAGATTTCGGACGCAACCCAGCTCTATCTATCCACAGTGCTTTGGAGGAAGGTCTGGCTACACCACAGATGCATTCTGGGATAGGAGATAAAAACACTCTGGGTTGTTTTCAAGGGGGTAAGCTTCGCTTCAGAACCCGAGCCATCTATGGCGCCATTTTGTTGCTAACTGGCCATCACCTCTTGTTAGCATTCCGCTGACCGCCATTTTTTTTTTACGTCACTTGACTGCGAATAACTTTTCATCAGAAATGTTTGAAGACTCCATTTGTCCGTTATTTAGTTCCAAAGAAACACGACAATGTATAAAAGGCTCTATTACCTTGTAGCTCACGTTATGGCTCCGTAGCAGACGCTTTTATAAAAATAGGCTAACGATTGGGTCATAACCACGAGACTTACTGTCACACAGTAGAGGAATTACCGTATAGTACAGGAGAAGCTCACAGGCAGTTTGGACTTCCATTAGCTGTTTAGGTTTAATTACTAATGTTAACTAGCATGTTAGTGATCAGTAATTAGCCTGTGTCTATGTTATCTCCTTACATATACCTACACTCTCCGTCTCTGTAAGATTGGGAATGATTGAGATTTCTCTCAGCACAGCTACCAGAAGACTTCACACTTTCAGACAGGTTGCTCACGTCACATTCTCTCAGTTGGAGGCTGTGCAGTAAAGCTGGCCATCACCGGAAAAGTGCTTCTAATAGCCTTAACTGGTCTCCGTCCAGAGCAACGGGGTCTATTGGTCCATTATATACTGTCTATGGTTGTTTTGCATTTCTTTAAACCAATCACAATCGTCCTTGGGCGGCGCTTTGGTGGAACAAGAAGCCAGAGCGTACTTGCACATCGTGTTCTTATAGTGTTCTGTGATTATTTCGGTCTTTTGAAGCGGTGTCAGCTGTCAAAGTGAAGTTTTTGTTTTCTGTCTGCAGGTGGAACGACCATCCTTCTCAATTGAGAGCCTAAGGAGACACACTGCAGACTCAAAGATGGACTGCTTCTCACCAAAGGGTAAAGGAACTTGTTTTGGGGGAACATTTGCCACCCCACAATAGAAAACGCCACATACAATATTAAATGAAGTGAACTGTTGACACAATCCAGTAACGTGAGCTATTTAAATCAGCTGATACATGGTTAAACCTCATTGGATCTTACCAGTGTATCTCCGTGTGTACTTGGGCCACAGCAATCCCACCAATCGGTCCCAAAACCTCCCAGTTAGAGAGGAAATGATCTAAACATATTCTTTGTAAATCTTTACAATCATTCCCTGAAAGAACCAAGCAGGCCTGCCTTGTCGCACCATCCAATCCATTTACTTCAAAACTTGACATTTTCAAAACTACAGGTTTTAAATGAAAGCGCCCTGATAAAAGGATGACAGAATGAATGCTGTGTGCTAGGGGCGCACGATATATCGACTCAATATCGTTATCGCGAATTATATCGAAAGTATCGCGATAAGTATGCAATATTTAGTTGATTTTGTGGAGCGCTGCGTCCCGTCCGTTGGCTGTGTGGCTTAGTTGGGTTTGATTTAGAGCTTGAAACGCTGTAATGGTCACGTTTCATTGACCAGGTACCGTGCCACGTGCACGTTAGTGCACGTCAGCGCACGGGGCCACTACGTGACCAACCCTATGGAGCGTACCATGTGTGCATATTTCAACACAGTGACAGTGTGAGTGAAGGAATAGATAGACAACAAAACAGAACGAATCAGAGAAGAGAAAGAAAAGGTGTGTCCTGTTCTCTTTATTTATATATTCTATACTGTCCAACCAGTAGAACATGTCCTGTTCTCTTTATTTATATATTCTATACTGTCCAACCAGTAGAACATGTCCTGTTCTCTTTATTTATATATTCTATACTGTCCAACCAGTAGAACATGTCCTGTTCTCTTTATTTATATATTATATACTGTCCAACCAGTAGAACATGTCCTGTTCTCTTTATTTATATATTATATACTGTCCAACCAGTAGAACGTGTCCTGTTCTCTTTATTTATATATTCTATACTGTCCAACTAGTAGAACATGTCCTGTTCTCTTTATTTATATATTCTATACTGTCCAACCAGTAGAACGTGTCCTGTTCTCTTTATTTATATATTATATACTGTCCAACCAGTAGAACATGTCCTGTTCTCTTTATTTATATATTCTATACTGTCCAACCAGTAGAACATGTCCTGTTCTCTTTATTTATGTATTCTATACTGTCTAACCAGTAGAACATGTCCTGTTCTCTTTATTTATATATTCTATACTGTCCAACCAGTAGAACATGTCCTGTTCTCTTTATTTATGTATTCTATACTGTCTAACCAGTAGAACATGTCCTGTTCTCTTTATTTATATATTCTATACTGTCCAACTAGTAGAACATGTCCTGTTCTCTATTTATTTATATATTCTATACTGTCCAACCAGTAGAACATGTCCTGTTCTCTTTATTTATATATTCTATACTGTCCAACCAGTAGAACATGTCCTGTTCTCTTTATTTATATATTCTATACTGTCCAACCAGTAGAACATGTCCTGTTCTCTTTATTTATATATTCTATACTGTCCAACCAGTAGAACATGTCCTGTTCTCTTTATTTATATATTCTATACTGTCCAACCAGTAGAACATGTCCTGTTCTCTTTATTTATATATTCTATACTGTCCAACCAGTAGAACATGTCCTGTTCTCTTTATTTATATATTCTATACTGTCCAACCAGTAGAACATGTCCTGTTCTCTTTATTTATATATTCTATACTGTCCAACCAGTAGAACATGTCCTGTTCTCTTTATTTATATATTCTATACTGTCCAACCAGTAGAACATGTCCTGTTCTCTTTATTTATATATTCTATACTGTCCAACCAGTAGAACATGTCCTGTTCTCTTTATTTATATATTCTATACTGTCCAACCAGTAGAACATGTCCTGTTCTCTTTATTTATATATTCTATACTGTCCAACCAGTAGAACATGTCCTGTTCTCTTTATTTATATATTCTATACTGTCCAACCAGTAGAACATGTCCTGTTCTCTTTATTTATATATTCTATACTGTCCAACCAGTAGAACATGTCCTGTTCTCTTTATTTATATATTCTATACTGTCCAACCAGTAGAACATGTCCTGTTCTCTTTATTTATATATTCTATACTGTCCAACCAGTAGAACATGTCCTGTTCTCTTTATTTATATATTCTATACTGTCCAACCAGTAGAACATGTCCTGTTCTCTTTATTTATATATTCTATACTGTCCAACCAGTAGAACATGTCCTGTTCTCTTTATTTATATATTCTATACTGTCCAACCAGTAGAACATGTCCTGTTCTCTTTATTTATATATTCTATACTGTCCAACCAGTAGAACATGTCCTGTTCTCTTTATTTATATATTCTATACTGTCCAACCAGTAGAACATGTCCTGTTCTCTTTATTTATATATTCTATACTGTCCAACCAGTAGAACATGTCCTGTTCTCTTTATTTATATATTCTATACTGTCCAACCAGTAGAACGTGTCCTGTTCTCTTTATTTATATATTATATACTGTCCAACCAGTAGAACATGTCCTGTTCTCTTTATTTATATATTCTATACTGTCCAACCAGTAGAACATGTCCTGTTCTCTTTATTTATATATTCTATACTGTCCAACCAGTAGAACATGTCCTGTTCTCTTTATTTATATATTCTATACTGTCCAACCAGTAGAACATGTCCTGTTCTCTTTATTTATATATTATATACTGTCCAACCAGTAGAACATGTCCTGTTCTCTTTATTTATATATTATATACTGTCCAACCAGTAGAACATGTCCTGTTCTCTTTATTTATATATTCTATACTGTCCAACCAGTAGAACATGTCCTGTTCTCTTTATTTATATATTATATACTGTCCAACCAGTAGAACATGTCCTGTTCTCTTTATTTATATATTATATACTGTCCAACCAGTAGAACATGTCCTGTTCTCTTTATTTATATATTCTATACTGTCCAACCAGTAGAACATGTCCTGTTCTCTTTATTTATATATTATATACTGTCCAACCAGTAGAACATGTCCTGTTCTCTTTATTTATATATTATATACTGTCCAACCAGTAGAACATGTCCTGTTCTCTTTATTTATATATTCTATACTGTCCAACCAGTAGAACATGTCCTGTTCTCTTTATTTATATATTCTATACTGTCCAACCAGTAGAACATGTCCTGTTCTCTTTATTTATGTATTCTATACTGTCCAACTAGTAGAACATGTCCTGTTCTCTATTTATTTATATATCCTATACTGTCCAACCAGTAGAACATGTCCTGTTCTCTATTTATTTATATATTATATACTGTCCAACCAGTAGAACATGTCCTGTTCTCTTTATTTATATATTCTATACTGTCCAACCAGTAGAACATGTCCTGTTCTCTATTTATTTATATATTCTATGCTGTCCAACCAGTAGAACATGTCCTGTTCTCTTTATTTATATATTATATACTGTCCAACCAGTAGAACATGTCCTGTTCTCTTTATTTATATATCCTATACTGTCCAACCAGTAGAACATGTCCTGTTCTCTATTTATTTATATATTCTATACTGTCCAACCAGTAGAACATGTCCTGTTCTCTTTATTTATATATTATATACTGTCCAACCAGTAGAACATGTCCTGTTCTCTTTATTTATATATTCTATACTGTCCAACCAGTAGAACATGTCCTGTTCTCTTTATTTATATATTATATACTGTCCAACCAGTAGAACGTGTCCTGTTCTCTTTATTTATGTATTCTATACTGTCTAACCAGTAGAACATGTCCTGTTCTCTTTATTTATATATTCTATACTGTCCAACCAGTAGAACATGTCCTGTTCTCTTTATTTATATATTCTATACTGTCCAACCAGTAGAACATGTCCTGTTCTCTTTATTTATATATTCTATACTGTCCAACCAGTAGAACGTGTCCTGTTCTCTTTATTTATGTATTCTATACTGTCCAACTAGTAGAACATGTCCTGTTCTCTATTTATTTATATATCCTATACTGTCCAACCAGTAGAACATGTCCTGTTCTCTATTTATTTATATATTATATGCTGTCCAACCAGTAGAACATGTCCTGTTCTCTTTATTTATATATTCTATACTGTCCAACCAGTAGAACATGTCCTGTTCTCTTTATTTATATATTCTATACTGTCCAACCAGTAGAACATGTCCTGTTCTCTTTATTTATATATTCTATACTGTCCAACCAGTAGAACATGTCCTGTTCTCTTTATTTATATATTCTATACTGTCCAACCAGTAGAACATGTCCTGTTCTCTTTATTTATATATTCTATACTGTCCAACCAGTAGAACGTGTCCTGTTCTCTTTATTTATATATTCTATACTGTCCAACCAGTAGAACATGTCCTGTTCTCTTTATTTATATATTCTATACTGTCCAACCAGTAGAACATGTCCTGTTCTCTTTATTTATATATTCTATACTGTCCAACCAGTAGAACATGTCCTGTTCTCTTTATTTATATATTCTATACTGTCCAACCAGTAGAACATGTCCTGTTCTCTTTATTTATATATTCTATACTATCCAACCAGTAGAACATGTCCTGTTCTCTTTATTTATATATTCTATACTATCCAACCAGTAGAACATGTCCTGTTCTCTTTATTTATATATTTTATACTGTCCAACCAGTAGAACATGTCCTGTTCTCTTTATTTATGTATTCTATACTGTCCAACCAGTAGAACATGTCCTGTTCTCTATTTATTTATATATTCTATACTGTCCAACCAGTAGAACATGTCCTGTTCTCTATTTATTTATATATTATATGCTGTCCAACCAGTAGAACATGTCCTGTTCTCTTTATTTATATATTCTACACTGTCCAACCAGTAGAACATGTCCTGTTCTCTTTATTTATATATTCTATACTGTCCAACCAGTAGAACATGTCCTGTTCTCTTTATTTATATATTCTATACTGTCCAACCAGTAGAACATGTCCTGTTCTCTTTATTTATATATTCTATACTGTCCAACCAGTAGAACATGTCCTGTTCTCTTTATTTATATATTCTATACTGTCCAACCAGTAGAACATGTCCTGTTCTCTATTTATTTATATATTCTATACTGTCCAACCAGTAGAACATGTCCTGTTCTCTTTATTTATATATTCTATACTATCCAACCAGTAGAACATGTCCTGTTCTCTTTATTTATATATTCTATACTGTCCAACCAGTAGAACATGTCCTGTTCTGTAGACATGGTCATTATTTATATAATGATGTTGGACCAGTCAGTTGAAATAAAGCTGAACTATTTTGATGCGTTTTCCCATAACTTTTGTAAGTTTACATATGTTTAAAAATGTCAAAATTAAAATCGATATCGCAATATAACATTTTGTCCACATCGTGCGACCCTACTGGGTGCCATGTGGCGGACTCCTCGTCCCTCCACAGGTGTGTTTTTTTCGGTGGCTGTTTGTAGTGACTGCGTCCAGCTGACTGTGTGTCGACTGTGTTCCCCCAGAGGTAAAAGCCCAGCAGGAGCCCATGCTGACCTGCGAGCTGTGTGGCAGGGTGGATTTTGCCTACGTCTTCAAACGGTCCAAGAGGTTCTGTTCTACGGTGTGCGCCAAACGGTAAGGCAAAGCCGAGAAGACAGCCTCTCCAGGTTGAGTCTCAAGTCGAGTCTGTCACTGTGTGTGACTCGAGTGATGTCTGGTACAGTCAGGTACAGTACAGGCCAAAAGTTTGGACACACCTTCTCATTCAATGCGTTTCCTTTTTATTTTCATGACTATTTACATTGTAGATTCTCCCTGAAGGCATCAAAACTATGAATGAACACATATGGAATTATGTACTTAACAAAAAAGTGTGAAATAACTGAAAACATGTCTTATATTTTAGATTCTTCAAAGTAGCCACCCTTTGCTTTTTTATTAATAAGGGAAATAATTCCACTAATGAACCCTGACAAAGCACACCTGTGAAGGTAAAACCATTTCAGGTGACTACCTCATGAAGCTCATTGAGAGAACACCAAGGGTTTGCAGAGTTATCAAAAAAAAGCAAAGGGTGGCTACTTTGAAGAATCTAAAATATAAGACATGTTTTCAGTTATTTCACACTTTTTTGTTAAGTACATAATTCCATATGTGTTCATTCATAGTTTTGATGCCTTCAGTGAGAATCTACAATGTAAATAGTCATGAAAATAAAGAAACACATTGAATGAGAAGGTGTGTCCAAACTTTTGGCCTGCACTGTAGGGATCGACTGACGCTGGTTTTTCAAGGCTGATACCGATACGATTATTAGTAGTTAAGGAAACCAATTACCGATATTTTGGCACCGATATGCATTTACAGTGAAAATGAAAATCTTTTAGTCACAATTAAGATGTTGGAATGTTACAAACTCCAACACAAAACGGTGTTAAAATGCTTGAAGCAATTATGTAATAAATACAAAACTTTCAACATATCCCCCAGTAACAGAGAGTCAGATAGTGGTGTGTGTGTGTGTGTGTGTGTGTGTGTGTGTGTGTGTGTGTGTGTGTGTGTGTGTGTGTGTGTGTGTGTGTGTGTGTGTGTGTGTGCATTAAGTCAGACTCAGTGCTGAGTGGAACCGGAGCAGAGGGACAGACACAGAGCTGTAGCCGAGCCAAAGTAGAGCACTTTATAATTCATTCACTTTATCGGTTATCAGGCCAATAAAAAGCTGACACAGATCATCTGAAAACGGCCAGAAAATTCACCCGATTATCGGCCTATCCCTAGAATCAGGATTCTAGGCTATGGTCTTAACCCTGACGTTGTCTTCACCGTTGTCCATGAACTTGTCATGCCAGGTCAAAATTGAAAAACATGCTTTTTTTTTTGGTACTTTTTTGACGCCTTTTTAAACGTTTTTATCCCTCTTTTCAATGCTTTTTTTTTTTAATTCATGGTCAATAAACCTAATAAAATAACATTATACCTAATTTTTGAGTTTGAAAAAAAGCAGACATGAATTATTTTAAGATCAGAGGATGTTGAGTGAATCACAGACTGGTTCATGTCAACGTTCGGTCGGGATGCTGTTTTGTGTGTGGTAGAGCAAGGGTGAAGTGAGAGAGTGACGGCGATTAGTTTCGGAGCAAGTAGGGCCCGGTGTAGGATCGGCGTCTCCAAGGACCTACGTACGTAGCCATGGCGTCGAACTCACGCTTACCTTTCAGCTTCTCCATGTTGCCTCTCTTTGTAGCTACAATGTGGGATGCACAAAGAGAATGGGTCTCTTCCCGAACCGCAAAACCACCCTGGAGAACATGAAGAAACAGAGACCGCTCAACGGAAACCACAAAAACGGCAGTTTCGAGTCAAAAAAGAAGGTGAGTGGTAGCTTCCAATTCTGTGCAACGCCCTGCCGTGATTGCTAACTGCCCGTCTGTACGTTACCAATAAAACCTGCACTCTTTGGCATCAATCCACTATGTCTTCTTTATCTGACTCGTAGCTCTCATCTCATCACGTCAGAGGCCAATGTACAGTACAGGCCAAAAGTTTGGACACACCTTCTCATTCAATGCGTTTCCTTTTTATTTTCATGACTATTTACATTGTAGATTCTCACTGAAGACATCAAAACTATGAATGAACACATATGGAATTATGTACTTAACAAAAAAGTGTGAAATAACTGAAAACATGTCATATATTTTAGATTCTTCAAAGTAGCCACCCTTTGCTTTTTTATTAATAAGGGAAATAATTCCACTAATTAACCCTGACAAAGCACACCTGTGAAGGTAAAACCATTTCAGGTGACTACCTCATGAAGCTCATTGATAGAACACCAAGGGTTTGCAGAGTTATCAAAAAAAGCAAAGGGTGGCTACTTTGAAGAATCTAAAATATAAGACATGTTTTCAGTTATTTCACACTTTTTTTGTTAAGTACATAATTCCATATGTGTTCATTCATAGTTTTGATGCCTTCAGTGAGAATCTACAATGTAAATAGTCATGAAAATAAAGAATCACATTGAATGAGAAGGTGTGTCCAAACTGTTGGCCTGTACTGTAACTAAAGTCTCGGCTCCTCTCCTTCAGTGTTGTTTTGAACCCTGTCCCGACTCTCTGACTGCTCCCTTTTGTGCAGAAGCCTGCTGCGGCCGCCGCTGCTCCGTCCGCCGGTGTCTCGGCCCACCCGGCGCACGGAGAGTCCAGCCAGTGTTCGGACTTAGCTGGCTACAGAACGCCCCCCTCCCCCCTGTCGGCCGCGCAGCCCCACAGCTTCCTGCCCAGTGACCCGGGCCAGTGGGACATCCAGGACGTCTACGAGTTCATCTCCCTTCTGCCAGGTGGGCTCCACTGTCACAGGCTTAGGCCTCCTGCACACTAGGGCTGCCACCTCTTAGTCGATTAGTCGACTAATCGGTGGTTTTGGTCTTAGTCGACTAAGATTTCTTTAGTTGATTAGTCATTTTTTATGCTTATTCATGCTTAATTACTTATTTCCAAGAAACTTCTGAGCACATTTATGGTAAACACAAGATTTAAAGTGATGCTTTTGCAGGATTAATTGTGGAGAAACTCAGTTTTACAGATGGTTAATTAACTACATTTATATTGTGCTTTTCTAGTCTTAACCACCTCTCAAAGAGCACAGCTCTGTCAATTAAATCAACTAATCGATTAGTCAACAAAATCCTACAAGTGTTAGTCGACTCAGAATTTCTTTAGTCGAGGACAGCCCTACTGCACACTGGCTGCGTGAGCGTGTCCGTTTTTATTTGGGCTCCCATGGTAACAGGTTAGAGCACACGTGTCAAACTCGTCAAACGTGCTAGAAATAGGAACAACGCCTATTTTTCACGCGACACGCAAGCGTGATGGAAGCGTTTCCAGGCAAAATAGAATAGGAAAAGATGTCATTTAGACACAAATACATATTAATAAATGACATGTTGATGTTTGAAAGTCTCGAGGTTTTGACATAAATGCAGATATTATATTATATTACTTTTTCAATATTTATATTATGGTCACACTTAAATATAATTTATATTATGGTTAATTACTTTCGCTGTTATGTAATTACATATTTTTCAATCTAATTTCACGTCAATTACTTACTTACATTTACTGTATTATTTTGTTGTTGCACTATGGCCACCTCACTTTACTTAAATACTTTTTATATAATGCCCCTTTACATTCATTCAGTGTTGCTAGTTAACACTACACTCGACAGCAAGCAACGTTAGCCTCCTGCTGGCTAGTTAACACTACACTCGACAACAGGTAACGTTAGCCTACCGTTAGCTAGTTAACACTACACTCGACAGCAGGTAACGTTAGTCTACCGTTAGCTAGTTAACACTACACTCGACAGCAGGTAACGTTAGTCTACCGTTAGCTAGTTAACACTACACTCGACAGCAGGTAACGTTAGCCTACCGTTAGCTAGTTAACACTACACTCGACAGCAGGTAACGTTAGTCTACCGTTAGCTAGTTAACACTACACTCGACAGCAGGTAACGTTAGTCTACCGTTAGCTAGTTAACACTACACTCGACAGCAGGTAACGTTAGTCTACCGTTAGCTAGTTAACACTACACTCGACAGCAGGTAACGTTAGTCTACCGTTAGCTAGTTAACACTACACTCGACAGCAGGTAACGTTAGTCTACCGTTAGCTAGTTAACACTACACTCGACAGCAGGTAACGTTAGTCTACCGTTAGCTAGTTAACACTACACTCGACAGCAGGTAACGTTAGTCTACCGTTAGCTAGTTAACACTACACTCGACAGCAGGTAACGTTAGTCTACCGTTAGCTAGTTAACACTACACTCGACAGCAGGTAACGTTAGTCTACCGTTAGCTAGTTAACACTACACTCGACAGCAGGTAACGTTAGTCTACCGTTAGCTAGTTAACACTACACTCGACAGCAGGTAACGTTAGTCTACCGTTAGCTAGTTAACACTACACTCGACAGCAGGTAACGTTAGTCTACCGTTAGCTAGTTAACACTACACTCGACAGCAGGTAACGTTAGTCTACCGTTAGCTAGTTAACACTACACTCGACAGCAGGTAACGTTAGTCTACCGTTAGCTAGTTAACACTACACTCGACAGCAGGTAACGTTAGTCTACCGTTAGCTAGTTAACACTACACTCGACAGCAGGTAACGTTAGACTACCGTTAGCTAGTTAACACTACACTCGACAACAGGTAACGTTAGACTACCGTTAGCTAGTTAACACTACACTCGACAGCAGGTAACGTTAGCCTCCTGTTAGCTAGTTAACACTACACTCGACAGCAGGTAACGTTAGTCTACCGTTAGCTAGTTAACACTACACTATACAGCAGGTAACGTTAGTCTACCGTTAGCTAGTTAACACTACACTCGACAGCAGGTAACGTTAGTCTACCGTTAGCTAGTTAACACTACACTATACAGCAGGTAACGTTAGTCTACCGTTAGCTAGTTAACACTACACTCGACAGCAGGTAACGTTAGTCTACCGTTAGCTAGTTAACACTACACTCGACAGCAGGTAACGTTAGTCTACCGTTAGCTAGTTAACACTACACTCGACAGCAGGTAACGTTAGTCTACCGTTAGCTAGTTAACACTACACTATACAGCAGGTAACGTTAGCCTACCGTTAGCTAGCAGCTGGAGTAAACACGGTTAAAATGCCGACAGCTGAACGGTGTAAAAATGTGACTGTATTTCACTGGAGAGGATTCCAACAACAGTCTGTAGCTGCCGTTGTTGTTGATGTGTCACCTTTTTCAGCCCTTTGGAGTTTGCAGGTATGCAGAATGCATCTGTTGTGCAGCCGTGACCTCGCTCCACAGCGCCCGTAGAGATGAGAGCCGGCAATGCGAGTCGATGTGTAACGCTGACTGTTGGCGTTTTTTGTGGCTGCAGGTTGTCTGGAGATCGCCGAGGAGTTCCGTTCTCAGGAGATCGACGGACAGGCCCTGCTGCTGCTGAAGGAGGACCATCTCATGGGGACCATGAACATCAAACTGGGCCCGGCGCTCAAGATCTTTGCCCAGATTAGCACGCTCAAAGACTCGTAGCCAATCTCACCCTTTACACACCCTTTACACACACACACACACTGCTCTGCTGTGACTGGACAAACATGATGTGCTCAGGAAGTTGAATTCAGGTACTGGGCCACTAATTGTTTGATGGACATTTTGTCATTGCCTGCTGAATACATTGAGGACATTGGCTGGGACAGTTTGACTCACCTTTTTACACTTTTTACTTCACTCTGGAACTACCTTAGGAAACCTTCACCCCATAGTTTGAGAAGGTAGGCTGTGTTGGGTAAAGCGTTTGATTGAGAACATTGTTTTTTAATAATGTGTTACTGCCCCCTGGGTTCCTGCAAGGGAGGGTTTAAGTTGAGCAGTTGATTTGTTCTAGTATTTCTCACAGCAGCGTGACTGTAAAAGATTTGCGCTTGCTGTTTTCAGCCCAACATTTAGGGAAAACATACCTACTGGATTATGTGATCAATGTCAAGAACTTACATTAAGTTAATTCTGATCCGGGACTTCCATACTACTTATTAAGGCCCTGCACTGCTATCTTCTTGAGCTCATAAAATTCATTACAGGGACAATTTTTTAAAATACAAACTCACTGGATGTTTTATTTTTATTTTTTTTTAGAAAAAAGGTCAATGTGTCAATAAACAATATTCTACTCTTGACATAGAACTCTTCCAAGGTCTCTTCCATTAAAGGGTCACTTTTTTATCAACCTGGACCCTTTTTTCTGTTTCTGTGTCTAAGTGACTGATGGGAACAACAATCTTTGACATCGGTCCAGTATAAAGCGAGATCTTTTGCAGTCGACAGCGGCGAAACAAGCTACAGTGTAAGTTTTACATCCACAAAAAGTGCTGTTTTATCACTGCCATTCCCATATTATTATTCTACATGTCTGACAACATTATGGAAATGATCCCAACAGAAGTTGTCCTTTTTTTGTTAAAGAGAAAGAACTTTTTTGTTTAACAAAAAAGGACAACTTCTGTGCCGCAAACTTGCTATTGCCAAACCCACCAGACTTCCATTTAAATAAACTTGTATTAGCGTAAAACACATTTCATTCAAAGTCGACAGAAACAAATCAAAAGCCGTCTTGGTTCGTCTTTTCACTGTTCCAACAATCACCACTCTGGTTTGGTTGAAATAAACCCTTAATTCACCCATTTACATGTGGAAATATGCTGGCTCTATACACGCTAAAAGTCCTGATTATTTACATGGAGTCTGGTGGAGATATGCTGGCTCTATACACGCTAAAAGTCCTGATTATTTACATGGAGTCTGGTGGAAATATGCTGGCTCTATACACGCTAAAAATTGTCTATTTACATGGAGTCTGGTGGGTTTGGTGATGGCAATTTTGGGGAAGTGTCATGTCAAACAAAAAGGATCTTCTCTTTAACAAAAAGGTCTATCTCTGTTCCATAATGTTGTCAGACACTTAGAATAATAATCTGAGCCTGTCATCGGCAAAAAACGGCACTTTTTGTGGATGTAAATTGAAGGTGCGCAATTGCCCAATAACTTAAACAAGAACAGGAAAATAGGGTCAAGGTTGATGAAGTTAACTAAGTAATTTTTAGGCCACTTGGAGGCAGCACACAGAGCAACATTATCATTCATTTGGAGTGGTGTTTGTGTCCACCTGTTAAAGGTAAAGACATCAGGCTCTTTAGCTGCTACATGCTCCACTCGGTTCACCAGCTAGTCTGGGAACCAGGTTCATGAGAGCGCGGAGACTGAACCAAAACATTAAGAACAATGTACAACTACTAAAAAGCTTTTAATTGATTAGAAAGTATATCATTGTTCCGGTGGTACACCCCAGACTCCGTATGCTTACGGCCGGCTTCACGCTGGCTGCGTGGCGTTTTCTATGTCTTTGCACACCAGAAACTTGTCTGACGCGGCGCTGCTGCTACATGGATGTTTCCCATTGATACAATACGCTCAAGCAGTAGTATAATTCGTGTTAAACATAATTATATACTGATGTGATTACAGCAAAGACAACGGCGGCAGTATTGACGGCATAATAGGCTCCAGAATATTTTGTTCTACAGGTGCAAAATTAGAAAATCGATAATTATTTATTATTAAATTACATTTATATATCTGCATTTATGTCAAAACCTCGAGACTTTCAAACATCAACATGTCATTTATTAACATGTATTTGTGTCTAAATGACATAAACATCTTTTCCGATTCTATTTTGCCTGGAAACGCTTCCAACACGCTTGCGTGTCGCGTGAAAAATAGCCGTCGGTCCTATTTCTAACGTGTTTTCGGCGCCTGAGACGTGCGTGTCACGCAGGCAGTGTTCAAGCTCTAACCTGTTAACATGGGAGCCGAAATAAAAACGGACACGCAACTGACACGCCGCGCCACGCAGGCAGGTGTGAAACGGGCCTAAAGCTATAGTGCGTAGTTTCTGTCGCCTTTTGTGAGGAATTCTAAGTAATGACAACACTGTTGTTGCATCCACGATGCAAGCCTTTCATGATCGCACACCACCCCCCACCTCACGCAGCTGCTAGTAGCCACGGAGGACACGGAGGATGAAAAAAACATGGACTCTTCAGAAGAGGTCATTATCTTCACTGGAGTTTCTGTGCAGGAAAGTCGCCGGATGCTACAATCTTCTGAACGTAGAGATACTGAGAAATCCAGAGAGAGTTGTGTGGAGCGGAGAGTCTTAATTAGCTTTGTAACAACTCATTTGGCAAAGACTTGAATGTAACGGACGTTAATTAATATAAAAAAGTTATGCACTAAAGCTTTAAATGACAAAAACATGTTGCTGTTCTAAACCAAGAAATATATGCAACAAATTGTCAGACAACATAATTATACAGTTTCCCACAATAATTAACTTTTATTCGCAGTTAAACAAAATTAAATGTTTACACAATCACAAACCATTCAAGTACAATCCAATCAAATTATGGCTATAGCCATTAGCTTATTATTTTATTTCATTAAGGCACACTCAGTAGTTCACATGAAATAAGGAGACTCGATAAAACCCACAAACAATCCTCAAATATGTTAAATCAGAAAGGCCATATAGGCTCAATCATAAATACACTCTGACATGATAATGATCTCCATTCACAAAAGAGAAGTTTCTAACACATTATTTGTGCCTTAATTAATATTGAATAAGGTATTTGTGCCTTATTATATTTACTTGATCTGTCACAATAAGCATGTGATTTTGAAGCTAAGTGAGCTAAGAGATTGGAGAGAACCAATGAGAACACATACATAGAATGACGGCCATTAACAATTGTCATTTAAGTTATATGTATATACGTGTGTTTACATGAGTTGACAGTGGACAGAGTGATGAGTTTAGTAAAAGCATTTTTTGAAGCTAGATGTCCAACAGCCCCAACTCAGAAAGTGTATCTTTAAAAATACAAATAGAAATGTGGTAACTATGGCTTCCGGGTCTGAGAAGTGAAGCCGACGCTGAAGTCTGTTTCTATATAAGTCTGTGAGAAAATGAGCTTACTTCTCCCTTGATTTATTACCTCAGTAAACATTTTCATAATGAGTTTATGGTCTCAATCACTAGTTCCAAGTCTTCTTCAACACAGCATGATGTTCATTTAGTAAATGATGCTCACATTTATTTTTAAACAGACAATAAAGCAGGGGATGCTTTAGGACCTTTCAGTCAGGACAGAGGCTTAGCGATGCTAACCATGCTAACACTGGGGACATTAAAATAGACCTCAACTTGTTTTTGTGGTGTTGTCTGTGTTTTCTTCTCATACCTTGAACCTCTCGCTGTGCGTTTTCACCTCAGCAAAGTTAACTGGATCATTCTGGTCTCCTAAAACATGTCTTGTTCAGCTTTCTGCCTAACCAAGCTACTGCTAGCTAGCGAGCATTAGCATAACGTTAATTTAAGGCACAGGTGTCAAACTCGAGGCCCGCGGGCGAAATCAGGCCCCTCGCAGATTCTGATCTGGCCCGCATATCAATTTAGGTTCACAAAACGTTTTTGGCCCGCCTACTTTTTGCCACTTTTTCCAACGTTTTGGTCACTTTTGCCGACATTTTTGTAATTCTTTTGACGTTTTTGTCACTTTTGCTGAATTTTTTCCGACGTTTTTGTCACTTTTGCCGAAATTTTAGGCATTTTTTTTTTTGACGTTTTTGTCACTTTTGCCGAAAGTTTTGTCATGTTTTTCGACGCGTCTGTTCTCTGATGGCCGAGGAACTTTCTCCTGACTTCTCTAGGACTTTATGTCGATCAAACTGTGAGCGAGAAGACTACATGACACAAAGCCTATCGATAAACTCAACATGTCTGGCCCTTGGTGGGATTCTAATTTTCCAGTGTGGCCCTCTGGGAAGTTGAGTTTGACACCCCTGACTTAAGGGAATGATTGCCAATTTTCTGTTCTGTTCACACTGACCCCCAAAAAGTGTGTGGTGGGTTATACATCCACGGTGAAAAGTCGTATATTGGCTTGGTTCTTTTCAGGGAATGATTGTCAAGATTTATTAAGAATATGTTTAGGGGCGTTTCCTTTCTAACTGGGAGGTTTTGGGACTGATTGGTGGGATTGCTGTGGATGAAGTACACACGGAGATACACTGGTAAAAATCGATACAGCATAGTATCGCGATATTTTCCGTGGCAATACTGTATCGATACACAGACGCCAAGTATCGATCTATTATGATATATGTGTTGGTCAGTCTGTCTGCTTGACAAATCAGATTTTGCAGCAACAAAATTGAAGTGAGATGAACAAACAGAGAGATGTATCTTTTTAGATAAAACAAAATTTCCTTTTGGAGGACATATTTTGAAATTGGGAAAAATTTGAAGTTGGAAAAAAGGTAGTAAATTGCGATAAATAGAATATTGCAATATGTTAAAAATCGCAATATATCGTATCGTGACATAAGTATCGTGATGATATATCGTATTGTGAGACCTCTGGTGATTCCCGCCACTGGTGAGAGCCAATGAGGTTTAACCATGTATCAGCTGATTTAAATATCTCACGTTACTGTGTTGTGTCAACAGTTAACTTCATGTAATATTGGATGTGGTGTTTTCTACTGCGGGGTGCAAATGTTTCCCCAAAACAAGTTCCTTCCCGACAGGGGTGTAGCACAAGATCCTGGACCCTGTAGAAAGGCATTTTCTATGCGCCCCTCCCCACATCCACAGCTATTCATTCTAGTGTCTTTTTGGGCCCTCCTCACATGAGGGCCCTTTGGGTACTCAGTCCCCCCGCCCCCCCCCAGTCCGAAGCCCTTGCTTCCCGAGACACCGTTGCTGCGTCCGGATCTAGCGACCATTCTGATTGGTTTAAAGTAGGGCTGCCACCTCTTAGTCGATTAGTCGACTAATCGGTCGTTTTGGTCTTAGTCGACTAAGATTTCTTTAGTCCATTAGTCATTTTTTATGCTTATTCATGCTTAATTACTTATTTCCAAGAAACTTCTGAGCACATTTATGGTAAACATAAGATTTAAAGTGGTGCTTTTGCAGGATTAATTGTGGAGAAACTCAGTTTTACAGATGGTTAATTAACTACATTTATATTGTGCTTTTCTAGTCTTAACCACCTCTCAAAGAGCACAGCTCTGTCGATTAAATCAACTAATCCATTAGTCGACTAAATCCTATAAGTGGTAGTCGACTAAGAATTTCTTTAGTCGAGGACAGCCCTAGTTTAAAGAAATGCAAACGAACCAGAGTGGTTGTTTTTTTCCTCCTATCCCAGAATGCATCTGTGGCGTAGCCAGACCTCACTGCACAGAGCTGTGGACTAGGGCTGGGCGATATATCGATATCGTGAGATGAGACTAGATGTCGTCTTAGATTTTGGATATCGTAATATCGTGATATGACATAAGTGTAATTTCCTGGTTTTAAAGGCTGCATTACAGTAAAGTTATGTACTTTTCTGAACTTATCAGACTGTTGTAGCTGTTCTATTATTTGCCTTTACCCACTTAGTCATTATATCCACATTACTGATGATTATTTATCAAAAATCTAAGTGCGAAGATATTTTGTATAGATATATATATATAACCTGTTTATTATTTATTCATTTGATTTTGCAACTGTTCACTGAAATAGCCGGTTTCTATGAAACTATTTGTGACATGTCATATTTGGCTTTGACTGAACATTTGCTCTCACTTTGCAGAAAAAAAATATTGGGATATATATCGTATATCGATATTCAGCCAAAATATATCCGGATATGACTTTTGGTCCATATCGCCCCGGCCCTACTGTGGAGTAAAGCTGCATTCTAGTTACCTCTGAACTCGGAGCTGGGAACGCCGTTATACCCGAGTTGAATGCGTTCTATTTAAGAGTCGGATTTTCATTGTTTTTACATTTTACATTACATGTCATTTAGTTGATGCTTTTATCCAAAGCGACTTACAATTGCTACATATGTCAGAGGTCGCACGCCTCCAGAGCAACTAGGGGTAAGTGTCTTGCTCAGGGACACATTGGTTGATGTATCGCAGTGGGAGTTGAACCCTGGTCTCCCACTGCAACTTTAAGCATAAAAGTAGTCATTAGAAACTTACATTAGAGCCCCGTTTGTTACAGTGTTGTCGCTCCATGCTGGACCAATAACAACGATTTTTCTTCACATTAGTTACACGCCAATAGGAAAACAGGGTCAGGGTTGAAAAGAAAAAACTACAAAAATGACCCCTGATTGAAAGAAAAAAAAACACTCTTCTAGTTTCCAGTGAGATCAGAGTTTAACAGGTGGATTTTGCCACATTAATGTAGTCTAAAGGCGCTGACACACCAACCCGATTGTCGGCCGGTTGGTGTGTCAGCGCCTTTAGAGGTTTCCTTAAAATGCTGTTTAAGCAAAAATGCAAAATATCCAGTTAAAATGGGAATATTTTCCTGCATAAACTGAATAACTAAAGGTTGTGGACTGTTGGTCAGCTAAAAGACATTCATATATGTAAACTTGTGACGGGCATTTATGATTTTCTAACATTTTTATAGACAAATTGATTAAATCAAGAAAACAAGCGGATCAATCAATAGTGACACTAATAGTCACTTACAGCCCTATTTGGTTTTAAAGTGACGTAGACGCTCAGTTTTAACCTACACGTCTCTACATCAGGGGTGTCAAACATGCGGCCCGTGGGCCAGAAGCGGCCCGCCAAAGGGTCCAATCAGGCCCCCGCTGGATGACTGCAAAGTGTGAAAACTGCAGAGAAGTAATTCATTCCAATTCACCACTTAAATCTCAGAGCAGACTGATCTCATGAAGTGGCGTTATGTATGACACGCCAATTTGTACGCCATTATTGTCGTGACCAGCCAGACCCACATCCAGATGTTGAGGTCTGGGAACTCACCATTAATGGAGCTCAATGCGAGGGGCGGGATAAACGTTTGTCTTTCAAATTCCCCTCTGCACGTAATAGGATAGCGCTCCAACCAATCAGAGCAACGGAGAAGTTTGCGAAGCTAGTTGATAGGTTAAACTTTTGCCGTATCCGGTCGGCAAAACTCTGAACACATCTTCCTTTTTTAAGAATGATTTCAGAGCCGTTCTTTGTTCTTTTCTCAAAGAAAAGCTGAACTCCAAGTCTTCCAGAAGACCTCTGTTCACCAGCAGCAGCAGCAGCCATAAGCCCCACCCACCAACTCTATACACGATGTGATTGGCCTGACCAAAATTTGGTTTTTCCAGCTCGCAAGCCAACGGAGAGTGCCTAGACTCCACCTGGCTGCAAATTAAATTTGCTGCCACTAGGGGAAGTCTAGATTTCTAGGCTAGCTGTGACTCTTTGTAGCGTGTTCATCAACGCTGTTTGGCCTCCATTGACTTACGTTACCTTGTGATTGCGTGTGAATTGACGCCGTAGTGAGTAGTATGAAAGGGCGAAAATCCGTGTAGGAGCCCAGGAGACGGGGGGGATCGTGTCCCGCGTGTGACGTTTCCTTTCCACGTTTGTTCTTTTCCTAAACCCAACCGGTAACCTGACTCCGCCAGATGGATCGCTTCGCATTTGCTCGGCATATCCATCTGGGAACTTTCTGTTAGAGAACTTTTGGGAAGGGGGCGAAAATCCTGGTTAGCTGATTGGATGAACCATCTGTCTATCACCACCTATAGTTGGTGATAAGACGGGCAAAATCAACCAATCAGTCGGGAGAAGAGCAAAAAACATCTTTTCCTCTGAGAAAGCCTCCAGTGCCGTTTTTTTTTTGCTCTTCTTTCAATGAAGGAATACTTTCTAATTCAGATAAAACTCGCTGCGATAGATACGCTCATCTCATCCGTGGAAGCCGCCACGTTGTTTAGACTGAACAGTCGCTTCTCGTTGCGTCACACCTAAACCCGCCTCAAACTCAACGCTGATTGGTCGGTCGTTTGGCGAACGGCTCCAAATTTTCCTATACCCAAACGTAGCTTCGCAATAACACACTACGTGGCTTTAGAAAGTGGCGTGTGCGTTTACGTTGTGACGTTGCAGACTGCCGTCCGCTGTATACAGCGTAGACATACAGTACAGGCCAAACGTTTGGACACACCTTCTCATTCAAATGCGTTTCCTTTTTATTTTCATGACTATTTACATTGTAGATTCTCACTGAAGGCATCAAAACTATGAATGAACACATATGGAATTATGTACTTAACAAAAAAGTGTGAAATAACTGAAAACATGTCTTATATTTTAGATTCTTCAAAGTAGCCACCCTTTCCTTTTTTATTAATAAGGGAACAAATTCCACTAATTAACCCTGACAAAGCACACCTGTGAAGGTAAAACCATTTCAGGTGACTACCTCATGAAGCTCATTGAGAGAACACCAAGGGTTTGCAGAGTTATCAAAAAAAGGAAAGGGTGGCTACTTTGAAGAATCTAAAATATAAGACATGTTTTCAGTTATTTCACACTTTTTTGTTAAGTACATAATTCCATATGTGTTCATTCATAGTTTTGATGCCTTCAGTGAGAACCTACAATGTAAATAGTCATGAAAATAAAGAAACACATTGAATGAGGTGTGTCCAAACCTGTACTGTACACGCGGATAGTTCAAAACGCGTACAGATAACACCCCTCTTAGCTTTAGGAAAGTGGGCTTGTATGTTTACGCAAAGTCACGATGCCATGTTGCTCAGAGAACATCAGAGTTCTTTTTCCGTAAAAAAAAACAACTTAAATCTTAGATATTCTGAGTTTTTTTCTTGGAATATTACCCCCTCTCCCGGGTCCGTCAACAACTAGCGTTTGCCAACATCAAGCTGACAAGAAACGGTGTGCGGCAGATCAAGTTTCTGGTTCCTTCTGGAGTGGTTTACTGGTCTGGTCCACTTGTGATCAAATCAGGGTTACTGTGCATAGCCCATGAACTACAATGAGTTTGACACCCCTGGTGTACATCGTCTCTAGGCAGGATTAAATGTACGTTTTCCGTTTTTTTGCTCTCCTGCCTCCTAATGTTACCTTTCATCCCATTCATCTTGCACTTTTAATAAAAACACCAAATAGAAAAAGAATGGCTGTCATTCAGCTGCAGCACACCCATTATTTATTATGCATTATCTCGGCCTGCTGCCAAAAAGTCAAGCAGAAACGCACACGCACACACACACACACACACACACACACACACACACACACACACACACACACACACACACACACACACACACACACACACACACACACACACACACACACACACACACACACACACACACACACACACGTTGAATTCAACACGCGTTGCTCAAGCAGCATTCCTGGGGTCACAGCAGTCGTCCTCACTTTTGTGGGCGACCTGGTGAAGTCAGAGCGGAAGGATTAGAAAACAGCTGTTGAAAAACTGGGACTCACGAACCCCAAACACCCCCCCCCCACACACACACACACCTGGCGGAGGCTAGAAGGGATATCGCTACGGCGACGACAGTTACGTTTAGACGCCACGACAACGAAACGTTAAAAGGTGCCGTAGGTAGGACTGGGAAGATCCAGGACTTAGCCGAAGAATTTGAACATCGTCAACTTCTCAGTCCCTCCCCCCTCCTTTTTACGCTAAAGCCCAAAACGGTCTCCTAAGCCCCTCCCCCCACAAGGGAGAATGAATGCGTGTGCATGAGCAGTGATTGACACGCAGTTAGACACCCCCCCTTGGCCCTGATTGGTGCATCTGAACAGGGAGCTGTGGATTTTTGCAAATCGCACTACAAACTGTAGGTGGAGCCAGAGGAGCTGGATTTTATTTTTTTAAATGACCTGCTTCATGTAGTTCTCCTGGAACATAGGGTCAGTTTCAGCAAATATGACAGAAAGTTAGTTTTATAAGTCTTACCTGCCGCTCTACTCTTTAAGTTTAGGAAAAAGATCCATGGTTTGTATAAAAAAAAAAACGAACACACGTTTCCTGGGCAAAAGTATTAAATTATATTACATTAGATTGGCCAGTAAATGCTAGTGAAAGGCAAGTCTTTTTTTGGACAATTTGGTTGAAAGAAATGCAAATTTTTCTGATATACAGTACAGGCCAAAAGTTTGGACACACCTTCTCATTCAATGCGTTTCCTTTTTATTTTCATGACTATTTACATTGTAGATTCTCACTGAAGGCATCAAAACTATGAATGAACACATATGGAATTATGTACTTAACAAAAAAGTGTGAAATAACTGAAAACATGTCTTATATTTTAGATTCTTCAAAGTAGCCACCCTTTGCTTTTTTATTAATAAGGGAAATAATTCCACTAATGAACCCTGACAAAGCACACCTGTGAAGGTAAAACCATTTCAGGTGACTACCTCATGAAGCTCATTGAGAGAACACCAAGGGTTTGCAGAGTTATCAAAAAAAGGAAAGGGTGGCTACTTTGAAGAATCTAAAATATAAGACATGTTTTCAGTTATTTCACACTTTTTTGTTAAGTACATAATTCCATATGTGTTCATTCATAGTTTTGATGCCTTCAGTGAGAATCTACAATGTAAATAGTCATGAAAACAAAGAAAAACATTGAATGAGAAGGTGTGTCAAAACTTTTGGCCTGTACTGTACAGAAACTTTGAAAATGGGTCAGATTTGACCCGAGGAGAACAGAAGAGTTAAAACAACGGGCTGAAGAAATTTTGCGCAACTTCTGGCCAAAGCTGTATCCCTTCTAGCCACAACCTCCACACCTGCCTCCCCCCGAAAAGAAGACAAATGAAAGAATACAGACGTGCAGGAGATGAGAGAGCTGTGATTGGAGCACCACAGGGTGCGACAGATCGGTCAGTAGTGAAGAGCCAAAGCCAACCCAGAGATTTCTTGAAATTTAATTGAGCGATTCAATATAAAACATCATCAGTAACAGAAGATAAAGACTTCTGGCAAAGGGAGCACACGCAGTCCAAGCTGATCAGAGACGAACATTTAGCAGCACATCCTTCTCTAAAAGTACCCAGCCGGGTCAGTGTTAACGCTCATCAGTTCAATTTTTTCTTTTAAGCACAAACGGACATTTGGAAAAACAGAAAAATGGGTTCAAATATCAAAGATTTTCATTTTTTAACCGGTTTTTCCAATTTTCTAGAGGATCAGAAATTGAGAAAATTTGCGTCTGAGCTCCAATTATTCATAATACTGCCATGGTATTCTCTTCCTCTACTTTGTGGAATATGCAGGTCATTAACTGCATATGGACCAAAAAAAAAAACTAAAAAACTGATAGACTTTGGGGTCAGAGGTGCAACTGATGGTTTTGCGGGGGCGTGGCTAGGGGATACGAGGGAGAGAATACCGTTGCAGTATTGAATAATTAGAGCCCAGACGCAATTTTCTAAATTTCTGATCCTATATAAATAAAGAAATAAATAAATAAAAAACATATATTGGAACCCATTTTTTGTTTTTTCCAAATGTCCGTTTGTGTTTAGAGAATTGAACTGATAAGTATTGCACTGACCCAGCAGGTCTCAACAACTCTTTCTTTTTTGTAAGAACATCTGTAAACAAGCAGCTGTTTTAACATGACAACGTACGTTGAGGACTTTTAGCAACATCTTACTACACTGAGTTCCAATTTTAAGGCTAAATCTACACTGCTACGTTTTAATTTTTAAGCGGCGTTTTTGAGACAAAAACAATCTGTCCACACAAGAGTTTTAGCTCCAGCAGCAGAATTAATCTCTGTCTGACTACACGCATCACATGACCACGCCAGAGCCCGAACGATATATCAATGGGCCGATATTAGGCATTTTCCAAACTATCGGTATCGGCATTTATAAAGGCCGATAAGTGGCAGGGTTGGTTCAGTGGGTGGAGCAGGCGCACATACAGTACAGGCCAAAAGTTTGGACACACTTTCATATTCAATGCGTTTCCTTTTTATTTTCAGAACTATTTACATTGTAGATTCTCACTGAAGGCATCAAAACTATGAATGAACACATATGGAATTATGTACTTAACAAAAAAGTGTGAAATAAGTGAAAACATGTCTTATATTTTAGATTCTTCAAAGTAGCCACCCTTTGCTTTTTTTTATTAATAAGGGAAATAATTCCACTAATGAACCCTGACAAAGCACACCTGTGAAGGTAAAACCATTTCAGGTGACTACCTCATGAAGCTCATTGAGAGAACACCAAGGGTTTGCAGAGTTATCAAAAAAAAGCAAAGGGTGGCTACTTTGAAGAATCTAAAATATAAGACATGTTTTCAGTTATTTCACACTTTTTTGTTAAGTACATAATTCCATATGTGTTCATTCATAGTTTTGATGCCTTCAGTGAGAATCTACAATGTAAATAGTCATGAAAATAAAGAAAACACATTGAATGAGAAGGTGTGTCCAAACTTTTGGCCTGTACTGTACGTCTCGCGTAAGCGCAGAACGTTCGCTCAAGTCGCCGTCTTTTCGGTGTGTTCAGAGGCACTTTTTGGACCGACTCGGGGAGTCAGTCGGTCCTTTTCTGCCGACGCTTTCTGGTGCGCTGAAAATGCCGACGTAGACCAAACGGTTAACTGGAACTTCAACGTCTGTGATCTTATATGACGGCTACTTTTCAACTGGTGATTTTAAACAGCTTAGGCTACGTTTACATTGCTACTTTCTGGTTTAAAAAAACGACTATCTTTTGCTGAATTCACACCTGGTGTTCACGCTGCTCTGGGCGTTTCAGAGCCCCTAAACTGGGGATTAGACCGATTATCGGCCCTGGTTGATTATCAGGCCTTTTTTTTGGGCCGTTTTCAGATGATCTGTATCAGCGTTTTATTTGCCCGATAACCGATAAAGTTAATGAATTAAAAAGTGGTCTACTTTGGCTCGGCTACAGCTGTGTCTGTCGGACTTAATGTCCCGCCCACAACACTGTCTGATACTCTCTGTTACTGGGGATTATGTTGAAAGTTTCTAATTTATTAAACAATTACTGAAAGCGGGGCGACCTCTAGCTCACCCAGTAAGAGCGCTCTTGCAAGTTTGCCAGATCGGGTAGCGGATCTGTAGTTCCAATGAGACGTAAGAAACTACAATGGAGAATTCCCCTTCCAACCTGTAGGGGGACCGAGGAGGAAAAGTTATTTGGTGCTGCTTTAAATAAAGTTTTCTGTTGGGAGTTTGAAACGTTCCAAAAATGTTAATTTTGACTTAAATATTTTCATTTTCACTGTAAATGCATATCGGTTACAAATATCGGTTTCATTAACTTCTAATAATCGGTATCCGTTCATCCCTAAACCAGAGACATTTGGAAACTCTTCTGACCCGTTCTGGTTTGGAGTCTGCGGGGTTGTGTTGCCGTCTCAACGGCCGCCAAACGGAGACCTTTGGCGACGCCGACAGCAACGTTTCTCCGTCCTGATTGGGTCTTATCGGTCACGACGTCTCGGTCTCTGAGACTAAGCTACTAACGTTACCTTGGCACTACCAGCAGTGGGCGGAGTCTCCACGCTGCCTCCTGGTTATGCCCAGTATACCAGGATGTTGATGAGATATTTTGGTTTGTGCGTGTTGGTTTAAACAGAGATTAGTTCTTCTACTGGAGCTGAAAACACTGGTGTACACAGAGATCGTTTTTGGCTTAAAAACTCAAACGCTTAAAAACCAAAAACGTAGCGGTGTAGATGTAGCTTCACAAAGAGTGTCTGAGAGGAAACAGCGGCCGTGAAATCTTTATCAACTCCTTCAAACACACAACAAAAACCCGCAGAATCACCCCTGTGTGAGAGGGAGGGAAAAGGGATTATGCCAACGCATAATGGGCGGGAAAATTAGAGTTCACTCAGAGAAGGTGGAAAGCAAAAACCAACCCACAGAGAGAGCGCTGAGAAAGAGAGAGACATAGAGAGAGAGAGAGAGAGAGAGAGGGGAAATCTTTGCCACCACACGCACAAGTCAAAAAACAAAACCAGAGCAGATCAGTTTGCAGTTTAAGTCTTTCCCAGTTGTGTTTTATCAGCGCTGTTTATACCTTGCTCCTGAAGAGGGGCTTGGCGCCGGGCCCACAGTACTCATTGTATATGAGCTTGAAGAGGAAAAGGTGGAAGAGCGTTATGAGCGAGGCCACGCTGAACCAGAACAGGAAGGGCAGGCCCGGGTACCGGTTGGCCATGTGCTCCTCGTGGGCCAGGATGGCCTTGAGGTGCAGCGTGTGGCGCAGGTCCTGCAGGTGGCGCAGGTCCGTGGAGATGTACAGCAGGGGCGTGATGGGCTGCGTCACCATCACGGGGAAGGTGTGGCCCTTGGTCTCCGACGTCAGCTCCACGGGCTCGTTGAGGCAGCCCGCCTCGCAGGCGTACAGCTTGACCGGCTTCTCCTGCTGCTTCACAGACACGTGCAGGAAGGGCTTCCCCACGGCGTCCAGCAGCACGGCCAGGTTGATCAGGTCCTGGTTGTAGTGGATGCCGCGCAGCGCGTAGCTGTTGTGCAGCACGTCCGGGTCGGCCTGGAACTGCAGGTGGTTCTCGGTGAACTGGAGGCCACCGAAGCTGAGCGCCACGCCCTGCACGGCGCCGTGCGCGCCGGCCGCCACCAGGACCTTGCAGCCTCTCTTCTGCAGCGTCAGGGTCCACAGCGTGACCAGCTGCAGGATCTGGGCGGCGCTGCTCACGCGCTCGGGCCACAGGTTCTCGGCGTGCATGGTGGCGTGGCCGCTGAAGCAGTGGTCCGCGTAGTTCAGGCTGGACTCGAGGCGCGAGCGGTCCTCGCCCGTGAGAGTCCGGTCCAGCAGAGGAGCCCAGGAGGAGGCCAGGATGTAGTAGAGGGTGGTGTTCACCGTGCGGCTCGACGGGGTGTGGGAGTCGGTGATCTTCCGCATTTCAACGCCTGAAAGAAACAAAGAAGCACAACTTCACGACAACCCAGGCACGTAGCGGGTTTCCATCGACTGATCACTTTGACCGTCAAATGTTATTCTGAGGGCTGGGTATCGGACAAAATATTCAAAAAAAATTAGCGCAAAAAGTTGGAACAAGTGGCAAAAACTGTCAAAAAACCCACAAAAAAGGAGCCTAAAATGTCAATTTTTTGTCTCGAAAAAAGGCGACAACAATCTTAAAAGGAACAAAAACTTTGGGGAAAAAAAGCCCAGTTTTGATTATTGGGGGGGTTGTCTCTGTGTGACAGCCAATCACAGACATTATCAGATCTTGGTAGAAGCATGCTGCGTGCTGATTGGTTCACTGACGTTGACATTAACTCATTTGGTATTGACATTTGGTATTGAATGACGGGGCATTTTTTCGATACCCGATACTAAGGAGGCAATTCGGTCGGTGCCTAAAAAGTACTGAATTCGGTACCCAGCCCTAGTTATTGTTGACGTTCCTGAGCCATAAGCACACGGTATGTTTCTTTGATAACTTTTAACTACTAAATGCAGGTTTAGCATCAATAAATGTTACCTTCTGTCTTAGATTTGCCTTTGCGTGTTTACAATACTGCAATCAGTTGAATATATTCGGTAAAATATCACGTTTTTACTTTAAAATTCAAAACTGTGGGGGCAACCTCTAGCTCACCCAGTAAGAGCGTGCGCCCCATGCAGGCGGAGTCCTTTGCAACGGCGCATGGTTCGAGTCCGACCTGCGGGCCTTTGCTGCGTGTCTTCCCCATCTCTCTCCCTTCTTTCCTGTCTATCCTCTGTCACTATCCAACCTCGCTATCTTCAAGTCGTTGGTAAAAACCTACTTATTCTCATTAGCATATTGATTTCCTCTTCGATTGGTCCTTCTTTTGTATATTTGAGACAGTGTTTTAAGGTTGCTCTTAGCCTTGTTTTTATTTTGTGTTTCACGCCTTGTCTTGCTGGTTTTATGCTTTTTTTTAATGCTAGCTCTGTAAAGCACTTTGGTCTGTCAAGCGGCTGTTTAAATGTGCTATATAAATAAATGAACTTGATCTAATGAAGAGAAAAGCCCCCCAAAAATAATCTTAAAAAATAAAAATACAGTGTCAGCCAGCGACTCCAAAGCCTGACAGCGTGGAGCATAGATGTGTTGTTTTCAATATTAAATAAACTCAAACGTCAGTTCAAACATTATTGTTAGAATCGGCTGTTTTTTCTGTTGTTGTCGGACTTCGGAAATAAAGCCCACTGTTTTGGGACACTGCCTCCAATTTCAACGTCCCAAATGATCAGCGTGACATTTGAAGGAAATAGGGAGGAATAAATAAATATTTATAAATAAATTAAGATTACGGTCAACAAGAATTTCTTTAGTCGAGGACAGCCCTAGATTCTTGATTCAGATTCTTTGAGTGGTGGAGTTGAAATGGGTCACGTGCTTATTTCACAAATAAGAGGAACGTTTTTCTTTTTTATTCAAAAAGGTGGGTTGCCGTTTTCCAGGTCTTTTTCAACGTAAAATAAAGCCACGCTAGAGCACCCCTTGCTGGGCTCCAAGTCTGCAACACAACAAGCGCCTGGCCGCTTCGGAAACAAAAAACTTGCGCATGTTAAATCTGGAACCCGATGATCAGATTTGAAACTAAATCCTCCAAACGATTCCAATAAAGAAACTATTCAGAGGACATCGTAATTTTTGAAACGATTCCAAGTAGGAATCGGTTCTCGATGCCCAACCCTACGAGTGAGGCAGCAGTTTGTAAAAACTATCATTTTAATTTGGCTGTAACTGTAATATGTTGAATTACAGCATGGACCAATGCCCATGTTCTGTCCTCACAGTTTACATTACTGCCCTCAGGCCGGCGCTTTAGGGCACCACCCAGGACAACCGAAAACCGCTATTCAAAGTCCTTTATTTCGTCTGCTATCAGACTTTTAAATCTAGACGATAGTCTCTGGAAGGAGCAGCCTCTTGTTGTCCTGAGGTGTGAGCTGCTTGTGTTCAACTGGTTTGAGAACCTGATTTATGTATCTGTCATTTCTCGCCTCAAACAGGGCTGTGTACACTCGCTGCCCCGTCCCTTGGATTATCTGCTGTCTGTTGTGTATGCGTTTATGTGTAAATGTTTTTGTTCTCGGGGTCTGGAGACTGCTGAAAAACGGAGCTGCCCTTCTTTACCTCTTGGGATAAATAAAGTAGTTTGAATTGAATTAAATCAAATTGAATTTGGAGGCTTATGGTGCGTTCTTTTTGTCCACCGAAGTCGATCTACGAGTCGTTTTTTCGGAGTTACGAACCAAAAGTTGCAAAAAGAACGCCACCGAGGTCGTATATATATATACACGACTCGTCAAGTCGTCTGAACTCAGAGGACCCCGAGTCAGTTTCTCGTTTTTCGACACGGATGTGACGTCACACTCGACCTACTAGTCGCGATTACAAGACAAAAAGAACGCACCATTATTGTTTTTGGGGATATTTTGGCAGTAAGGGTGGGCTGTGAGTTTTTTTGTTTTAATTGGGTAAGGGCTCCTGCACACTGGCTGCGTGGTGTGTCCGTTTTTATTTCGTCTCCCATGTTAACAGGTTAGAGCTTACACACTGCCTGCGTGATGCGCACGTCTCAGGCGCAGCTCGAGCCGTACCAAAAACACGTGCGTGCTAGAAATAGAACCGGCGCCTTTTTTTCACGCGACACGCAAGCGTGTTGGAAACGTTTCCAGGCAAAATAGAATAGGAGAAGATGTTTATATGTCATTTAGACACAAATACAGTACAGGCCAAAGGTTTGGACACACCTTTTTATTTTCATGACTATTTACATTGTAGATTCTCACTGAAGGCATCAAAACTATGAATGAACACATATGGAATTATGTACTTAACAAAAAAGTGTGAAATAACTGAAAACATGTCTTATATTTTAGATTCTTCAAAGTAGCCACCCTTTGCTTTTTTATTAATAAGGGAAATAATCCCACTAATGAACCCTGACAAAGCACACCTGTGAAGGTAAAACCATTTCAGGTGACTACCTCATGAAGCTCATTGAGAGAACACCAAGGGTTTGCAGAGTTATCAAAAAAAGCAAAGGGTGGCTACTTTGAAGAATCTAAAATATAAGACATGTTTTCAGTTATTCCACACTTTCTTGTTAAGTACATAATTCCATATGTGTTCATTCATAGTTTTGATGCCTTCAGTGAGAATCTACCATGTAAATAGTCATGAAAATAAAGAAACACATTGAATGAGAAGGTGTGTCCAAACTTTTGGCCTGTACTGTACATTTAATACATGACATGTTGAGGTTTGAAAGTCTCGAGGTTTTGACATTTAAATGCAGATATATAAATGCAATTTAAAAAAAATAATAAATAATTATCGATTTTTAAATATTGCACCTGTCAATACAGAACGACATATTCTGTTTTGCCGTCAATACTGCCGACGTTGTCTTTGCTGAAATCAAATCAGTATATATTTATGAAGAACATGAAGTATACTACTGCTTGAGTGCAGTAAATACATGTGTACAGACCAGGCTAGCAGCAGCGCTGCGTCAGACACGTTTCTGGTGTGCAAAGACATAGAAAACGCCACGCAACAGAAACGCCACGCCCACGACTCGCAGCCAGTATGCAGGAGCCCTAAGTGTTCCTTGGCCTGAAAACGTTTAAGAAACACTGGTTTAGTGAGTCTGTCACTCTGTGGAAAAGCAGAAACCCAAAGTAAGGTGATGTCTGTGAGTTACAAATGGGCAAATATGTTTTCGTCCCTATTTAGCTCCTGGCAGAGGTTTTTGCATACGTTTGAATGCCCTAACAACCTTTCTGTTTACATATTCTGGTAAGTTTTGCACATTCAGGAAGTGCCATGTGCTCAGAGCTGTATAGTTTTATGTATCCAGTTTATTTAGCATTAGAGCACTGCAGAATGTTTGGTTTTTGAAGCTTGAAAAGCTATGAATTAAATATCCTACATTGTTTAATAGTAAAAATGTATTTGACACATCGTGATGCATCGAGATATCGAATCTAATTGAATCGCTGACATCATAATTGAATCGGGAGATCAGTGAAGATTCACACCTCTACTGTATGTATGTTTATCCTAGGGCTGCTTGATTATGGCAAAAAATACAATCAAGATTATTTCGGTCAATATTTAAATCATGATAATTTACACAATTTAACAGATTTACACAATTACTCGTTGACTTCTGGAAAGATGTTGCAATTATTGAACTTAAAAAACAGTGGGAAAAGTTAAATAAATCAACAGTAAAAAAACAACAACATACAACTGTGAATTTTGCCTTAATACTTTTCCTATTTAAACTATATATATATATATATATATATATATATATATATATATATATATATATATATATATATATATATATATATATTTCCACATGATACCAATGTCTTCTTTATCTTCTTTCTAGCTTTAAAACGGAGCCCGCTACGGCTTCTGGAAGACAGTAAAGTCGGCCTAAAAGATTCTGGGCTTTTGAGAAAACATTTAGGGCTGGAGCCACAGAAGCCACCACAGAGAAGTTTTCCTCCCATTTAGGGCAGCTTTGTGCACTATTTTTTTCAAGCCATTTGAAAACAGAATGCCTAAAAATCTGTACATCATTTGGAGAAAACACAACCACTACACGCCACTTTCCTAAGGCCAAATGGCGTGTTGTCTGTACGCATTTTGAGCTATCCACTTGTACGTCCACGCTGTATACAGCGGATGTAAACATAGTCCGTTATCGCGACAACATGCCGTACATTGGGAAAGGCTTTATTAACACAAAAACACGGGAAAAAAATGACAAAAACACGACGGTGACCAACGTCCCGGCCCTCCTGGGTGCAAGTCCAGCGTTTTACCCATCCGCACCCGAATGGTGTAGATAAACACGCGATTATGCGTCTTGATAACACACCAAAATGGCCAAGGAAAAGACTCATCCTGTAGAGCCGACATACTAGCTTGTGTCTAATTGTTGTCCGACTGTTTCATCATCCTGAAAACCAGAACACAACTAATATTGAGGACGACTCATTTTCCCTCCTGACACCTAAAGAGATGCAAAAAGCATCTGATGTTTCTCTTTTTAAGTGGACCCACAGAAGCTATTTTTGGTACACGGTGCTGGAGGAGAGTTCACAGAATGAATGTGGATATTTTCCCAGTAACAGAACTTTTGCTCCATTGACTTGCCGGTCAAGTCAGAGAGACGTGGAGTGGAAATGACACAAAGTTGAAGTTGTTCTAAAAAAACCTAAAACACCTCTCAAACCCAAGGCCCGCAGGCCTAATCCGACCCCTCGCAGAGTTTGGTCCCGCCTCAACGTGCGCCAAACCAAAAAGACGGGAAACCGTTTTTCAAACTGCAATTACGCAACACTCAAAGCAGAATTTGGCAGATTCGTCGACTTTGAGACTCAGAAATCCCCCCCCCCAGAACCAGAGAGAGTTTACATATTCAGGCCTGTGAAAGGCCTTCTTTTGCTTGATTTACTCAACTCTATGATGGCTAAGGAACTTTTTTGTAGGGCTGTGCTCGATTGAAGAACTTCTTAGTCGACTAACGCTCATTCAATCGTATCGACTAATCGATTAGTTGATTTAATCGACAGATCTGTAAATCTGAGTTTCTCCACAAAGAGTCATGCAAAAGCACCACTTTAATTCTTGTGTTTACCAGAGATGTGCTCGTACGTTTCTTGGAAATAAGTCATTCAGCATGAAAAAAAGCATCAAACATGACTAATGGACTAAAGAAATCTAAGTTGACTAAGACCAAAACGAATGATTAGTTGACTAATCGACTAAGAGGGAGCAGCCCTACTTTTTTGCAAACTTTTATGGCTTTTTATGGCTTTATGCGGACCAAGTTGTACGTGAGAAGACTAAATGAGACATGCAAATAATACAGGCAAAAATATTTTACTTTTGATTAATAAAAGCATGTCAATAAACTAGGGCTGGGTGATATATCGATATTATATCGATATCGTGAGATGAGACTAGATATCGTCTTAGATTTTGGATATCGATATCGTGATATGACATAAGTGTCTTTTCCTGGTTTTAAAGGCTGCATCACAGTAAAGTGATGTCATTTTCTGAACTTATCAGACTGTTGTAACTGTTCTATTATTTGCCTTTACCCACTTAGTCATTATATCCACATTACTGATGATTATTTATCAAAAATCTAAGTGTGAGGATATTTTGTATAGATATATATACATATAACCTGTTTATTATTTATTCATTTGATTTTGCAACTGTTCACTGAAATAGCCGGTTTCTATGAAACTACATGTGACATGTCATATTTGGTTTTGACTTTGACTGAACATTTGCTCTCACTTTGCGGAAAAAAATATCGGGATATATATCGTATATCGATATTCAGCCAAAATATGTCGGGATATGACTTTTGGTCCATATCGCCCAGCCCTACAATAAACTCTACATGTCTGGCTCTTGATATGATTCTCATTTTCCAGTGTGGCCCTTAGCGAAATTGAGTTTGACACCACTGCCCTAAAAGATTTTGGGGGGAGGGGGGTTTTGAGATAACCTTCGGGGCTGGAGACCCAGAAGCTGCCCCACTCTCTCCACTCTCTCCGCTCCCGCTCCAACCTCTGCTCACCTGAAATGAAGAGGTCCATCCAGGCCTGCTGGTGATCTACAACCAGCTCGTCCACGCTGGCCCTCAGCAGCTCGGCCAGCTCCTTCTTGGCTCCGTCTCGGAGGGCCGTGAAGGTCTCCTCCAGCTTGGAGGGCTCGATGGGCTCCGATGTCCGCACCACTGACAGGATGTTGTCTTTGTACTCTAACTTTGCAGGAACCTGGATCCTGCCGTTCAGCTTCTTGGTGACCACGACCACTAGAACCATGCGATTATTCTCCACGGGCACTCGGCCGGAGGAGAGCACTATATCTCGGTCCTCCAGTTTCTCCACGCTGGAGGAGAACTTGCTCCCGAAGGAGGGCTTGCTATAGATGACGTCCAAGGAGGCGGCCTTGTCGGACGGGTTGTTGACGTGGATTCGCTGGAGGTAGACGTTAGGTCTGCTTCTGTGCGCGATGAACTCCTCTCTGATGGTGATGCAGTCCCGGGCCGACTGCAGAGCGGCAGGGGAAGCGCAGCGGACCGACAGCACGGCTCCTTTCCGGAACCACAGCATGGTGGCCTGAGCCTCGGCGCGCTTCCCCTCCAGACGGACGCCCACTCTCGGGGAGTACTCGGTCTGGTGGACCGGAGCCGAGCCGGGCTGCGAAGACGACGCCACCCACAGTTTGTTAGAGTCAATGTCAATAAGGATATGGCCGTTACCTGCAGCGGTGGAAGAAGTATTCAGATCCTTTACTTAGGTAAAAGTGATAATACCACACTGTTAAAATACTCTGTTACAAGTTAAAGTCCTGCATTGAGAAATGTTACTTAAGTGAAAGTCTGTAAGTATCATCAGGAAAATGTAGTTAAAGTATTAAAAGTAATCAATGCAGAAAAATACTCCCATTGTAGAAAGAGTAAAGGATCCAACCAGCTGTGTGTTTAATGGTCTCATCATCTCAGCTGGACTTGTAGCAGTTATATTGTCGGTTAGTTTACTTTAGAATAAAACATCAGGTTTTATAAACTACATGTGTTCTGTGTGCAGGAATCTTAATGTGTAAAGTAACTAGTAACTAAAGTAACTAGTAA